>JAQFYZ010000082.1:0-77657 GCA_034695085.1 Cylindroiulus punctatus
AACCCACGTTTTTATACTATGTTTTCGTTTTAATAAAAGCACCTGAGGAAGTCGTTAATTCGACGAAACGTCGTGCACATGAAAGAAAATCTTGGCTGTGAAAATTTATTCAACAATGATCTACACCCCCAGCCACTGAATTGAAGAAATATTATGGATGATGTCAGTATGCATGCAGTTTGACCCGAAATTCACTTTTTAACTTAAATGAAACGCAAGACGTACAAAGACATTTAAATGTACATTTTATTCCACTCGATACACGTATCAAGTAATTTGGGGAGATTTTGATTCATGAAACGCACTTTTCAGGCTAGCTGAACGAAATGTTATATAATCTCTTTTTATGGTGTCGACAATTATTGTAAAAATGTAAAGCAGTTATTTTTTTTATAAAATGTTGGGAATCTTAATTTTGTCCAAACGAAGACACTTCAGGACTTCCGACAACATTCACAGCACACAATCTATCTCTCGAATAAGCATATAAATTATACAGTGTCCTGAATGTTATCGAACTCCTGTTAGCTGTCAGAAAATTGTGTGACTTGGAAAACATCCAAAATGGCCATATTTACGAGCAAGCAAAATTTAGTACCCATTAATATTTCTCTTCTAGTAGACCATACTTGAAAAACATCATTACTGGAACTTCTTCGCCATCAACATCACGATATTCCAAAATGGCAACCATGCCTGCATCACAATCACAGCTTTCACCTGAACAAAAAAAAATTATGAATGTTAACTGATGGTATTTTAAGGTACGCTTTCACCTTTCATTTAAGCAATACAAACCAGTATAAAATGTGAAGTCCTTGAATCTTGGAAGAAGTTTCTTGACAACATCATTCATTTTTTGCTTAAAAGAGTCTACTTCAGCTGGCTTAGTTTCCTTCAATTTTTCAGCAAGACTAAACGAAATCAACAATAATCATTAACAATAGTAAAAACATAGCTGAATTGATTGTACCATGCCTGAACCTCAGAATTTGCAGTGATGATAGCACAATTTAACCAACATTAAGTATTTTGCAAAGTGCCACTATTGAATGCCTACAAATTTGTAGAATTTTGGGCACTTTACATACACCTTGCTAAGATCCTATTCTAAACGTTAAAATACTTACTTTTTCATGTAATCCTTAAGATATCCGAGGTAAGCTTTTTTGTCTCCAAAACATTGTGCTTCTTGAAGTCTCTGATTCAATACGAGATCAATGCCAGATTCAGTGCCTTCCTCAGTCCCTTCATCAAACTCTTCAGCTGAAGGGTTGGAACCACCCAAGACAATCTCCCCCTGCCGCCTGGTAACATACTGCAAAACAAATGTAGAAAACTCAAGATCATTGAACACATTCAAAGTTTCTCAAACCAGCTCATTTAAAAACGTTTAATAATAACATAAAATCATAAGTTTCAATAGACTACTTTCAATATACATGTATCAATATCAGGGTATATCTTTATACTGTGTTAAGCAGTAACCTACACGTGTAGGAAATGTTTTTGTGGAACACAGCAACATGCAAAAGGCTGCATAAATTCAACTACAAGTACATGTCCATACTGTGTGAAATAAGACCCAAACTAACATGGTAGAATAACGTATTCAATGAACTGTACATTGGCAATCTCAACAATACTTGAGTAGTTAGATCAAATCATAATCTGGGTCCTATTTTACAAAAGCATGGGTTTGTACTTTTGATATGGAGCAATAGTTTTAGGCCTTAGACATGATGTTACACCATGCCCTTGTTACACAAAGACAACTAAACGCATAAGACTATTAACACAGTGCAAGCCCAGATTTCAGCAGTTTTTGCACTTTTTTTGTATAATAGGGCCATGGTTAGTAGTAATACGCTTAAGTAATGGAACAGGCAAGACAAAGATCAGACAAAGATGGGCATAGTAACAACATGCTGGTTCCATTAGCATAAATTGAAGTCAAGTGTAGCAACAGATAAATGCATGCCTCTTCATGCGTCTATAACGATCACAACTCCCTAATTTATTTTTCGGATGAATTTCGTGGCCTAAGTTTGGCATAGACTAGTGATTTCGGTATCATACCACGTGCCAAGTTAGCTTTACAACATGGCAGCTTCAACATTGCGCAACGTAAATGACTCATGTGGGAAAACTAATGATCGTACCGTACAGGAATATAAAAGCGTATACAGCTGTATATGCCAATCATATGGCCATATTCATTTAATGAAAAATCTGCCGAGATTCAACACGAACTTGCTTTCATTTCAGATTGAACCAAACCGCAAAGTAAAAAGTTGATTCAACCGGTTCTGAAGGTTATTGATCCTCAAGTTTCATTATTACCAAGGATCATAACTTCGTTAACGCAAAAGAAATAAGTACGTCGAACTGACAGATTTTCCGCGTTCGCACACATATTTCACGACAGCTTTCTAATCTAACAAATACGAAGATAATTGTAGTTTAATTTACCTTGCCGGAAACTTCGTAGATAACGTCATCGACCAGCTTGTACTTGTAGCTGTCAGTGAACATTTCATCCCCTAATAAAAAACACGTACATTAGTACAATTTCCCCAAAATTACCGCATTTCAGTTAAATGAATGTCAATGAATACGTTACCGGTAAATACGTCCTTGTAGATCAACATTTTTCCAAGATGTTTGACGATTCAAGACAAGGCTCCAACAAGAACACGGCCAAGCTCAGAAATGGCGAGAAAAGAAGGAATCTACGCGCATGCGCCAGGAAAAAAGAATTTGCAGTGTGACCGCTCAAACTAAATTCGGTTGTCCCTAGTGTCTCTGGTCAGATGCTGTGCTGGATTTACAGCATTTGGTATTTTGGCTATAATTTATATAAAAATGAAAAACTGTCACGATCATCAGTGTTCGAGCTCCATTTCCACTCCATCTGTTCATCAGACAATGCAGGAAATGGAATTTGAACGAGGCATTTGGAAGGCAGGTACATGTAAAACAAAATAATTGTGTACATGTACAGTATGTACCATGGCCTTGCAACATTTATTAAAATTTATCATTTAATTGCATTCCAGCACTTGATGCAGACAGATCAAAAATTATAAGGCTTCTAGACAAAGACGTAGATGTCAATAAAAGAGATGAATCCGGCTATACTGCACTGGTAATTACCTTTACATGCAATTGCAAATGTCTCAAAGAGCTATTATAGGAGACACCTAGAGACCATACTAATGTCAATTCAGACATGCACTTACTAAGAATATTTACAAATTCAAGATTGCAAATTAAAGCATAATGTCATTTTATGCAATTCCGATTGATGGCAAAATGATTGCATGCACTTTTGTTTGAATTTTAGATAGGAAATGCCCTATGAAGGAGCTCCCATTGAAGCAGTTTGAGAGGACAAGAAATGTCGCTGAAAATATGATAATTGTTAAATAATCCGAAATTATTAAAAAATATATCTGAACATTTTATATGCTGGCATATTTTTTATTCGTCTTACTTATTTTTTCAGCATTATGCGGCGAGGCAAGGGGATCTGGAAACTGTTATGCTTTTGTTGTCCAGAGGAGCCGATATCAATGCAGCGACTAGAGCCGGAGGGCTGACCGCTCTACATCGGTCTGCACATCAAGGCCATGGTGATATTGTTCGGATTCTTCTGAACCGGGGTGCCGATGCCGAGTTATGCGATGCCGATGGGAAAACTGCATTGCATAAGGTGAAGCCAAAAAGTGATCAGTGTTGTTGAAAATTATTTCATACAGTAAAAATCGCAATCGATTTTGTAAATTTATCTTACAGGCTGTTGAAATGGACCAAGTTGATTCGTGCAGATTACTTCTTGCACATTGTCCTTCTCTAAGGACCACTGCTGATAACAAAGGAAATAAGCCATTTGATCTGACCCATAATAAACTATTAAGAAGTATTTTAAGTGGCGACTAAAAGTTGGCAGACTCAGGGAAATTGTTACCAAAATTATCGGCATTGAGAGTCATGTTTAACATGGTGTTATACATAATCGGGTTTCCGAGTAACATTATTTCTATCACAGAATGTTAGACAAAATGCGTAAAAGGGATTACATCTATGCCTTTGATTTTGTTTGGAATGCGGAGAACAAGCCTACATGTAACTTTTCTGTTGTTTCAATTTGAACATGTTATTTAAATGTATCTTTTTTATAAGAATAAAGAATGTAATTCACATTACCATGGTCAGTATCACTACAAAAAGCATATTAATAAATTTCTGCACAACAACTTTGAGAATTTCCTTTTAAATCAAACCCAACAAATTGCAGTCTACAAGTTCAATCAGTAGAAAAAATGATTTCATAGTTGTAATGAAAGATTAGGCAGAGTTCACAGCAAAAAGGGAAGAAGGAAATCAAAAACGTGAAATTCCATCAACACGCGAAGAAAATTACAAGCATCATAATTTAGACTGTGTGATGTAGCAACTTGTCAAATACAAAAAATATAACGAACCAATTAGTGCAACGCTAAATAAATGCATGGCAAACTGATAACAAGTGTCATCATACACAACATCAGCAATTTGCAAGTAATTCCACATACACAGTTTATCATTGTTGAGAAATTGCAGATCTTAACGTTTTCAAAGTTATCTTGCTCTATCGCTTATTTGTGGGCCAGGGACATCGTTTGCATCGTATTTGGATTAAGTTTACTTTCAATTAAATCTGTGTTTAAAAGATAACAAATGGGTGAAATCACAAGGACGGCCTCATCAGGAATATGCAGTTGCTAGTCAATTTTAAGTATTGTTTCAGATAACAGAAAAAAATGTCACTGAACTTTCAATTATTAGGAGATCATTACCGAAGAAGAAGAAGAAGAGACACTAAGGGACTATGTCCTTATGGCTTTCCTATGGCTATTAGTAAAACTTAAAAGAGGGTTATATGGGTTGACACTGGACCTCAGTTCCAATAAGACCCTATATAGTTCATAATTGTAACCAGTGTGAGAGGTTGTGTTGGGGGTATCCCTACTCCTGTTGTGCAGTTGTGTATATTTTGGCTGTTCTGAATATCGTCCATATGTAACTCGTATATTGATGAATAAAAAATAAAAAAGTATTGGAATTAATTGAAGCGGGGATGTTTGTGATCATATTGTGCCAGTTTTGTACACTATGATTTGTACAATCTTTCAGAAGGTGAGATCACGAAAATGTTTTAGATTTGCACAGCATATTGAGGTTGATAATTGGCAATTACATCCAAAACTAAAATCTAGCTGACAGTATAAGATGACAGCCTCTCAGCACGTTCAATTTAGTAAAAGTACTGATTTTCCCAAATTTTATAATAGTACGTTTTGGCACGTTTCTTGGTAGCTGGAAATGCCAAATAAGTGAAATTAATTAAAGAATTGAAAATTAAAAAAAGCTGTTGTCATGATTTAAAGTTTAAAAGAACAAATGGACAAAACATGTTAACCGAACCACTGAGATAATATAGTTGATCTCACATATTTCCAATAAGTTGATCATAAATCTCACCAATGTAGTCATGATCCTATAAAGGGAGTCAAATAAGATTACATGCACATTGGTAAATGGTAGGTGAAACGGTTTAACATTGGCGATATTTATGGAAAGCAAAGAAATTACTTTCCAAAGTTTATCAACTGACTAGTTAGGACGAGACATTTCACATAAAGGCAGAGGAAACACTAGCTAGCTATTTATATGGAATAAAAACTGCTTTGAAATGAAAGTATCTTTATATGGATGTTTCATACTGATCAACAATACCTGGCAGTTTTAAATCAAACAACAGCAACGTTGGACTTTTGCACGGAAAACTTCCCCAGCAATGTGCATTTGAAATGCATGATTAAATCCTAGTCATAACTAATGTAAGACATATTCGTTTATATAAATATGAAAAGGTGAATTAATACTCTTTTTTATGATTTGTACAATGTGTTTGACAGAATTATCATACGCATTTATGCACGAGAATACTCTCGCGTATCTTTTAATGATATATGTTGGGAGATGGGAATTAGGAACATGCGAATCAAGCTGCTGATAAAGCGAAACTGACTGGAGGAAACCAAATTTACCCACTTTAAATATCAAAAAGTGTTATTTAAATTTCAAAAATGAAAGATATCAACTGCATCTAATATTTGGCACATTTCTGCAAATTATTCGCAAACTATCACGATGATTCACTACAAATTATCGGAAATTTCAGTCATATAATCAAGTCAAGTCAATGCATATCAATTTGGAAAATAAAACAGTACTCTTAAAATTAAAAACAAATATAATGATAATTTAAATTTGTGATACCCTAGGTAACCAATCATATTTTAATCTGGGAACATCTGCGGAAAAATAACTTTGCCGAATTTAATTTTTTCAGTATATAAATGTTTCAAAAAGAAGTTTCATAAAACTAGCCAACATATTAATGTTGCAACTTACACATTGCACATCTTATTGAAATCCGACTGTGGTGGACTTATTTGCAATTGATATATTAGCCAGTTAAATTATAACTTTCATAATGTTTTCACAAAAATTATTATTATGGCGACTTTGTATTCCATGCAAACATGGAATTTTACAATACTGATATTGTTTTCTTGCCTTATTAAAAAAAAGACAAATCACGTCGAATCACATCTCTAAAATTCAAAAAAAACATTTCATCATATGCAATCAGAAAACCAAAATGCACTAAGTTAAACGAAACAATGGATGAGCTTTAAATCGATGCATTATACCTTGCAAATCAATGTATTTTATGGGTTCCAAAAGCAGAGGATTAATTTGAAATTGCTCGAATACTATAATTGGTGAAAATGAAATGCCACTAATATTCTAATAACCTTCATGAAAACGTGATTCGAACAAATACAAATTATGGACAAGTAACTGGGGATTTTTTTTAGAAAGTTTGGGGTGAGAAAAATGTATTTAAAGAATGGCCAAGAGTGCACATGATATAATAAGTCTTTTCAGCATGTACATTCTCGACTTTTGAGCAGTGCCTTTGGCAAAAATTCTTGGACTTAAGAAAATGGTAGATTGAAAGAAGTGACATTACACAATTGATTGAGGAAGAAGACGGCCTTATCCTAAATTTGTGCAGCTCCTCAACAGAAGCTATAGAGACAGCAGTGGAATTGATGTGAAATCAGTGGAAATGAATTCATGGCCACCAGAACCATATAATGCGAATTAAAACTGCCAGCAGGTTACTTCATATCAATTTCATAGATATATAAACCGACCCTTTAAAAAATGTGCACTTCATAGTGCATTTTGAAAGCAAGATATATATTTTTGCTTAACTACCGATGCATAGAGTTTTTTTTTAAAAAAAACAATTGTTTTTATTGTAAATCTTATTGGCCATGAGCCTGTTTTATTCGCAGACTTTTATTTTTTATTTATTTTTTTTTGTATTTTTTTGGCATCGAAGCAATTAAAAGATGGCACAAAGCACCTTTTCATATATTAATTATCCCCTGGTTTAACAATTAAAAACGAGGCACTGCTAATTATTTCTACACTCAATAAACCCAGGAAACTGGTACCCACTGCGGCATACTATTGATTTTTTCCATCGAAGTTTCCAATTTGCGAATTGTTTCTTCGATGTCGTTGTTTACGATTGTGAAGTCAAAAAAGTGACTATACGCTTGCCGTAGGAGCTCGCTTTCTTTGGCTAACCTTTCCAGGCTTCCGTCATACTGGCAAGAAATAGAAACCGAGAGAAAAGAAATGATTAGAAAGAGAAATCTACATTTGACCTGGGGATCTAGTCCAATAACCTTTTCTCATCGCGGCTCCTTATCGAGTCAAACATGTAAGCGTCTAGTTATAGAACTGTAATAAGATATCCATTTCATCTCAGCTATTCACATAAAGATCCAAGCATGCATGACTGCTCTCGGAAATGAAGCTTTTATTTCTTAGTGTATCTCTGGTGTATTCATCTAAGCTCTTAGTGTATTATCCTCTCTAAGATAACATCATATGTCAATCCCAATTTGGAATAAGTGTTACTTTTAATAGATATCCAAAAAATGATATTAAATATTTTTCATTGGTGACATAATGTTTGAGAACTAATTTTTTTTTTAAAAAAAACATCAGTAAAATAGAAAACATGGAGCCGGAAAAAATCAAACGTGACTTTCAAATACATTTTATGTATCAAAAATCTTAGAGGTGCTGGATAAATTTGTATTAACTAAAAATATCACAATGTTTCTCGATTTTGCATCAAAATTTAGTGCCTTCAACAGATTGTCTAAGTCTCCTGAGCACCGAATTTGTGGGGACGCCATGTTTATAATTAATAAAAGCAG
Organism: Cylindroiulus punctatus; assembly: GCA_034695085.1. Taxonomy (NCBI): domain Eukaryota; kingdom Metazoa; phylum Arthropoda; class Diplopoda; order Julida; family Julidae; genus Cylindroiulus; species Cylindroiulus punctatus. The sequence continues at coordinate 8,358 of JAQFYZ010000082.1, forward strand.
TTTTCAAGTGGTATGTGCAGGGCCACCCCAACATGCAGTAATTTTTGCTCACCAGTTCCAAACATGGGTACTACGGCAATAAGTGTTAATTGCATCAGGTACAAGAGGGTTTATGGTATAGTTGATAAAGTAATGAAAACTTGCAATACCTTTGAACTTACATCATTAAGTGCCGTAAGTGTAGGTGCAGCGATGAATATAACATAAGGTGCAAAATCTGCCGTCCTGAGGATTTTTAATGCCTGCGGTTCCACGTCCAAAATTGCCATCTTTCCGTCTTGATGAATTTTGCGGATGGTATCCAATTTGGTTCCATACATAGCGTCTTCGTGAGTGCCATATTCGAGATACTCGTTGGCCGCTATATCCGACATCATTTCATCGTGGGAGACGAAATAATAGTTTTTCCCATTTTCTTCATCAGGTTTCGGAGATCGCGTGGTGTCTAAATTTCGGTGAGAGATGAGAAAAGGGAGAAAAACAAGACGAAAGAATGAGTGCGAGAGATATAAAAAAAATTAGAAGAAAGCAGTATGTAGCGTGATAGTGGCGGAAGCAAAACTCCGATGTCAGCGAGTTTCATTTCTACGGGCTTAGTCGGCACTTTTGATAGAGTTTTAATGACTGCACTGGAATGCGGCCAACTATGGAGCCGCAATGCAACCGAGCAACTAAGAAGGAAGAGCAAAACGCTTTCAAGATTCAAGGAAAAAAAAGTACATTTAAAACTACTCACGTGGAATGGGATAGGCGTACTTGTCCGGGTGATTGGAAATCAATGTGTTTTTAATGTGGCGCCTCCCGACGCCATGAGCGCCTAATCAAACCATGAAACAAAAATCAATCAGTTAGTCATAAGTTTGCGGCTTTCGCAATATTTCACGTAAAATACGTTAGCTGTCTTCAAACAATAGTATTATAGGATTCAATTAGAAGGTTGGGACTGGAATTTGGGACTATGTCTCAGTATTTGATGATATTTCAGTGTATAAGTTTCACATCTATGCCACAGTACTATTGTTTTGGCAGTCCGGGCCCAAGGTCCAGGTTTACATGCAAATTAAAGTATACCTGATTTACATGCACGAGTATGTAAGCAGGCACAACTCACCTAATAGCACCAACGTTTTTCGAGTGAACGATGGCAGTTTAACAACCTCCTCGTAGGTGACTAAATCCAGTTGATCGAAGATGGCGTTATGTTTGGCTAAATATTTGTCACGATTACGTTTCTTTTTACGACCAAAAATTGAGCAATTCACTGATGTGAGACAATAAAAACATTTCAAAGAATAAGTGCGCTGTGCTTCATGAACGAAACAAAAGCCAAAAATAATAAAGTGAAATGTCAAAACTATTCGGCACAGGGAAAAAGGCGACGAAAGCAATCATCCCAATGCTTTCCAGTAATGTTTCTATTACTAAACAGTCAATGAATGGTAGGAATGAAAATTCGGAAATGTGCATTAATGTTAACGCTAGCTTGCAAGTACCAAAATTCAGAAAAAGCTGAAGATTCAAGGATATGAGAGGAATGGTCACATACATGTATGACTATCTCTCCCTATTCTCAAATAAAAATCATCAACCTGATTTGTTCAGTTGCACTCACATTTACATGTAAGCCGCCTTATTCCCTGTTGGACCGGTCAGTAACACTGGCAAACATAAATCATGCGGCATTTTGCAGCATGCCCGTGTACGAAAGCATGGTGTGTTGCTCGGTGCAACTTTACCTTGTTCGTGCTTTGCTTTTTCCATGGCATGGCAGGCCGTCCTCCACTCCTGGAGCTCTGGGGACGGTATGAGACCAGCAGGACCGCTGCCCCCATCCTTGCAGGCCTGCCACCAGTTGTGATCGTCTTTGCTAATGACTTGAAGAATGTCGCCAGTCTTGAACGTGATACCAGCTTGGGTGCAAGGAATCAAATCGTCGTTAGCGGGATCATACTCAAACTGCGCTCGTACAAATATCTGATTGCGAAAGAGAAAAAAAGCAACTTGTTAACAAGCACAATCGAAAAAACCAACTTGCTTCAAGTATATCGGAAGCCGAATTAAAAACAGATTAGATGGTCCCCGAGTGGCTAATATCCGATCGATCGAGGCTCGAGTGATGTTAGCTCCGCCGTAACGCCGAGCGAGACAAACCATTACCAAAAAATTAACCATCCAAAGACACTAAATCTACCTTAATTGGGCGATTGCAGAGCTTACAGTAACGCCTGATTACACGTTATAAGTATCGTTAATTAAGGTTGCCAACCAATGAAAGCTGCATGCTGCGGGATCAAATGCAATATAGCTTTAACCATTTCCCAGACAAAACAAGCACAGAAGGAAATCAAATGGATACACAATGGCAAAGTCACGACTCCAAATTTGCACAAAATCTTTATATTCCAAGTCGGGGAAATTGGGAAAAAATTAGTTTCAACTAAAACCTACAAACTACATTAGTCACGTGGTAGTGCCAACTAACAACTCAATCTCGTTCATCCAAAAATTGGACATACTACTGACTGTACATGTACATTGGTGCTCCAACCAGAGGTACAAGTAAATACAGTACCATTACAAAAAGGACATACAATGTGTGTGCGTACCAACCAGTGGGTTTACTATATATTGAAATTTCGATTAACTTCGGTAACAGTTTCTGGACCCCAGTTCAGAACTTACAATATCTGTGCAGTGAATCATTAAGGATGATTAGTTGAAACAAGAACAATTGCTTTTGGAGTGGGGACTATACCATATAACAGCTAACCAAAAATATTGCGATGTGGCTTAAAAATCTGATTTTATTTCAGCTTCGAACTTGCAGTATTTTACATACTGGATATTTTAAGAGAACTGAAAATGCAAAAGAAAAATGCATATTGATTCTTTATGCCGTTTGGGGCGATGCCAGCTTTTAAGTTATTAAAAGATGAAAACCATAAAAAAGATAAAGCTTAAAATATGCTAGAATATTCTCTGAATAAAAAGGAAACTTTTCCTTTGAGGGAAAATTGCGTTTTAACGAAAATCTGATGTACTCGTCTCTTTCCCATTGTGTAATTTCATTTGAATAATTCCATGCAAAGCTAATATTCTTGATCATGAGACATGGTAGGAAATCACGAACGCAGCTGTTTGGTACAGACCATGCAAAGAAAACCTAACAAATCATAAAATTGGTAGAAAAATGCGAGTAATTCAACTGCACATTTACGAGCAGGAAATGGACGCTTAAAAGATAAAAAGCAAGAATGCCAAGGAGGAGTATGACTATGCAAATACATAGAGGAGCAAGTTAGTTATCAAGTCAGTTATAAGGTTTTTTTGCTGCACAACGATTCCCTGCATTGTAAGTCATAAGATGAGCTGTAAATGGCAGAGAAATCTTTGGAATAGTACACGTAAATCTCAAATTTGGCAGATTTCCTAACATGAATTTGTTTTTAACTGGTTCAGATCATTCAGTTACATGTATCAGGTTTGCACGACAGGCTTGCAAGAAGTTGGAAGTGATGAAGGAAAAAAAAGCAGAAAATGCTAATGCAAAGCATATAACCCAAAGCGTAAACATTGAAAAGTTATGCAATCCCACCCGAGAGTATGCAAAGCATCGAATCAGACTCAGAAAATGGGATTCAACTACTTACTAAGGTCGGATGGGGAGTTATCTTGAATAACTGTGCACAGATTGGAGCAACAGCAACATCATCAGGGCAGCACAAAAAAATAAAAAGGGAAAGAGAAACTAAGAAAATATGTTTCAAATAACAACGTCATGAAAAAAAAAAACAAAAAAAAAACATGCACCCGATTGAGGCACAGCGCACTATAAACGGCAACAAGTTGAAGAAAACAGTTTGAAATTACTGTATTTACAGTTATTTATAAAAATTATGAAATGACCATCAAACTTCCAGTTTATGTAACAGCTAACGAATAATCACGAATCCATCACTAATTAACAAAAATATAGTCAACTTACAAAAGGTACAGTGACATTTCGCCCACCCTGTATATTCCCAATTTAATTTCGGACAAACCCACTCAGTGATGTGTCATAGATGAAAAGTCGTGTAAATTATCCAAGAGGTCATATTCTTACCAAGTTTTCATTATCATTTCGGCAAAATAGTTCGAGGATCGAATAAAATACTTAACTTGATGGTTTTCAAGCTTGGGTCCACCGTAGAATTTAATACGATGTTGGAAAACTACCAAAATTTCATTGCATTTTGATGGCGGAGACAATGGAAATGGGAAAATGGGATTATTTTTGTTGGCAACACGTTCAATTGTGTTCAGAGCCCAAACTCGGCTTTTGTTGTTTGCCGATAAGGGCAACACCATTGCAGAAAATGCTCTTTGTGTGCAACTGCTCAAAATTCACATTATAGAATTTGGGCGTTGAAAATGCACACTGAAACAATACAAGGTGAGTGAAATAAATGTCACCACTTCACATTATAATGTACTACTTCAACCAGAGCTACTTGGTTCTCCCTAGCCCATAGATGCAGTGCCGCAACATTTTTAACTCACCCTGCATAATTAAAAACTTAAAATATTCTATATCACAGGAGAATCAAATTTATTAAATAGTTTTCCCACAGATCACCACAGCACCAGAAGTGACAACCTATATTAATCCCGAGAAAACTATGGCGTTCCAAGATGTGTTGCTTTATTGGGAAGAAAGCTGTCCTTTTGCCTCATTTTATCATTTTTATAAACATTACATGTATATATTGCTTTATAGTTTTTTGTGCCTTAACATATTTGCTACAACCCTTTTGTCTAATTATTTTCTTTACTTGGAATAATGTACATTGTGTTAATTCCAGGTTATGGCCAGTGTAAATAAATGACATGTTAAGAAATCTAAAGAGAAAATATGGAAGGTTTTTACGTTTGATTCTGCAAACCTGGTTATTGAAGTACTGATGTAAAAGTTATGGTCCCTGAAATTTATTCTGCATTAATTTATGAAACGGTCCCTTTACACCACAGCAGGCATGCAAAGCTATTTTAGGCAAATGCAAGTGATATCTTCAGAAAGTTTCTGGAGCAGTAGTTGGATTTGGCAACCTCGCATGACCAGCATGCAGCAGTCGCACAAACAGCAGCTAATTTATTTGATTATTGGCTCTGCACAAAGTCGTTTCACTAAGTAATAAAGAAAAAGAGGAGGAAAAATAAAGTCGAGTTGGCAACACCTTGCACTAATTTGGGTCTGATGTCTCGGGGCTGATAGTCAGCTCTTAGTGACCGGAATCAAAAATCCTTCCAAATATTGCTTCAATGAGGCTAACAACACAGCCTCTGGAAACAATGGATTTCCGAGCTATATTGGTTTGGAAACCACTGGCTATTAAGAAGCCCATAAAAGCGCAATCTAAGATTTCTGCTCGCCTGCTTCCAAGACGTCGAGGCCAATGGGGCAGGTCCTCACTGGTGGCCATTTAGGGCCCTCAACAGCAATACATATCAAGGACTAATGAGCACTTCATAAACGTTATGCGCCATACAGCGTTTAGGTTCGTAATGACCGAGCCTGAGTCCCTGGGCTCGGATAACGACACAATCTGTTGATTGATTTTCTTATTAAGCCGTGGTTGTTGTTTGTCAGAAACCACCGCCGGAAATTGATTGCTAACCAGGTTTCGTAACAAATCAGGGCTAGAAGTTTTAACGAGCCAGCTGCAACCGCAGCTTTCTCACTACAAATAACGATTCCCCTCTGACCTTAAACAGGGCTTCCCCATAAATTCAATTTCCAACTTCTCAGACTTTCCCAGATGTAAAAAATAGCGAAAATATGACATATGCCAATGTAAAAATTGTTATATTTACTGTTCATTGCTTATAAATACGAGGTGAAGACAAATTTTAATTCGGCACCAGCAATAGAGCACACATTTTAATAAAATGATGACCACAGGTGCATTTTTTGGGTGTGTTTAACAAAACCTAATGAAACATATGCTGTCCCTCGAAGACGGCAATCATTAAGTACACCACTGTACTCAATGTTTGCCCTCTTTAAGGGGCATGCCGGCCAAGCTGGTACAAGTATACACAAAAACAACTGTAAAATGTTAGGGACATACTTTGGATACAAATTTTGGATCACTTCAGGAAGTGCTACGTTTTTCAAAAATTATCCTCGTAACTCTAACAGTTTTGGAAAAGTAATTTTTATAATGAGGATAGTACCTTATGCTCACACTGTACACAGGATTATGAAATGGGACCATTTGGAGCTGGGGCAATAAGATAATATAACCAACAGGCCCACTGATTGATAGCTTGCTAATTGATAGCTTGAGTGTCTTGACTTCTGTATCAAGAGATTTGTTAAATTTTCCTGACTTTTTAAAATAAATCAATCTTCCCTAACTTTTCCCTGAGTATTAGGTAATAATGTATGAAATATCATTGTGAAGAAATTGCATTTTGCAATCAGTGGATTAAAATGCATTTTGAAATATATGCACAAATAACAATTTGCGTTCGGTAATATGAAATGCATCAAGAAACCCTTCCCACGATGCGTTTCCACGTGCATTTTGTAATGTTATAAATTATTATGCATTTCCAAATAGATTTTTAACAGCGAAATACTTTCCGTTATGCAATCCAAATACATCCCTAGCTCACCCGAACAACGATGTCACCCACATAAATCAAATTTCAGTAGAGCAAAAACAACATTAATTATATTTAGTTCTGCAGTACGTTACTTGTATCCACATCACTACTTGTCTAATATGCAACGATTGTCCTAGCTGTCAGAAGTTTTCCTTTCATTTACCTAACCTAAACTAGCATAAAACGTAGGTTTTTATGCAACAAAGGTAATAAAAATAATTTATTTATTGCCCATACGCTGCCAACATCGTTAGGAGAAGCCCACTTTCTCCTAACATATAGTGTTACATCCCTCAACTGTAGTCACTGGCATTTTCGAAATCATACACAAGGTCCATTAAGACGAAACCTCCGTGTAAGTCAATAACGCTACATTTTTTATTTGCGTTATGCCAGTAAAAAGCCGGCTAGGTCCTATCTATCCGGCCACTGCGCTTTATAAAATGTTTTATTCACGCTCATTGTCGGGAGCTTAGAAATATGGAAATGGGAGATGAAAACTGGAATCTTCTTCAAATTTCAAAAGCCATTTTCTCGGTCATGAATATCTGGCAACGCTTCCGTGACCAATAAAACAGATCCGAAAAAAGTACAAAAGTATAAAACTGCTACGCGAGTGCGAGAAATATGCAAAGTAAGGGCTTCCAAAATGCAAATAAAATAAACTAAAAAGGCTGAACAAAAAATAAATAAAAAAAGGCATAAGAAAAAAGTGAGAAGGCACAATCCGCAAAACATCGCAGTCTTAGAAGACTAATGTAACGGAAGATAGACACCTAGAATCTAACCACCTGTTAAATTATACAAGTCAACACCAGAAAATAAATGCACACTAATAATTGAAGGCACCAAAATAAAAAAGCCAAGCAACATGTGATCAAAATCTTTTACAACAACCAATTACATGTACGTATTAGGCTAGTAGATTCTATAGAGACTTCGTGTGAAACATACAGTGTAGATGGAGTTTAAGGCCCATTAAAAGTGCGCTGTACTTTGGGGACACCCTGCATAAAATTACCAAATACAATTTCTCCTTCCCTGATCAACATATTTAAATACTTTCTTGAAAACATTAACAGGGACTCGCGTTTTACGGGATGTGCTCTTTGACAACTAATGGAAATGTATATGATATTAATAAAAACGATAATTCAATGTTTGGCCTTTTATTTTGCTTTATGGGCGATAAATGGCAGCACCTGCCGTCTGAATAGGAAGATAAAAGATTTACTGTCAATGGCAAAATAAAGAATATTTGGAAAAATTCTAAAAACGAAATGTCTTTTCATTTTATATAGCGCAGGAACTCACTATCAATATAAACTTGGAATTAAAACATTTAGTTTCATTAGAAATTATCATATCTGTCCAAAACTATCAAAATTAAATTGCAAAAAATCACTTTCAATGGGACTTAATTTGACAAAAACGTGTAATTAGGTTTACTAGGGTGGCCTCAGTGTTGATTGCAGGTGGTAAATTAAGTTTTCATTTTCAGCTAGTTGCACAGTTTTACATGCACTAAGTGGCAGTAAATTAACCTATCAATCCAATCTCCCTGACAATTCTAGGTTTTCCAGGTCTGGGGAAACCCTGTCTTCTTCTCTCGAAGCATAGTTTGCAGCCACAGACTGCAAGTTGGCTTGATGGGTTAATTTATTTCCAGGGAGTTACTAAATGAGTACAGCCCTCAGGTAATAACCATCACACCGTCCCAACTCATCTCCCCATGGGGCAAGACATGCCACATTGCTCTTTCTTGACGATGTAACACCAGATGTCTGGAATCCTCTCGGGTTTCACTTATTTAAGCAAGTCCTATGGGAACGATATGATCCAGGAACAGCGCATTAAGGAGGAGACATCGTCAATTAACAACAGCGCTAATGCCAGCTTCCTGATGATTAACTGGGGCACTGCGTACAACGAACATCCCTAGCAGGTCTCCGATGCCAGCCCAATTAAAAAATCGATACAATTTCGTGTTCCTAATTATCACTCAACTCAAGTCTTGTTTCTAGTCGCAACGTGGTCAATGTTGCGTCCACAGAGACATGCAGTCTGACAAGTTTTTAGTTACACAAAATTGGACTTAAGTTTATCTTTACCCACCTGCCCTAAACCCATAAGCCTTACACCCTATCAGTGTTGGGCATAGTTAACTAATTTTTTAGTTTTATTTTTTAGTTAACTAAATCTACAACTAATAAACTAGTCATGATTCAGTTGCGTTGTAGTTGTTAATGTCCAATACGAAACTAATTTTTAAAACATTTAGTTTTAAATGGAATGAACAGTTGGTTGTGAAACAATTAGTTGCAAGGACAACTAACGACTAATCACATGTACATGTAGTTTATTCGATGTTGTTGATTGACAACTGAGCACTAGTTTTGGTCAATATTATTTAAAATTGGTCTTTAGCTTTATTGGGTTACCCAAATGTTTTCAGAAACATTTCAATTGTTTCGAAGATCAAAGGTTGTTGATTTAATAGGTTCAACATCTTATGGAATTAATTGTTAGTTGTCAATCAACACCTTCGAATAAACGAATTAGTTGTTCATTTAAACTACATGTATATGTTAATTTTTTCAAACAATTGTTGTATATTATTGACTAACAACTACAGTTCAGTTGTTAGTTGGCACTGCCTTAGTCGTAATTTGTTGGTTTTAGTTGCAACTAATTTTTGCCCAACCCTGAATCAATTTTGTGGATGGAAAACACGATACCTGATATTTCCACAGTAAATATTTGCAGTTTCGGAACTTAAGGAACATGATAAGCCACAACTAAATTATCCACCACGTAGAATTTATCCTAACCTAATTGACCTAAACTAAGCTAAAAGGCTTGATGTATTAATCAGGTTTTCCACAGCTTTAGTAGCATAAAAATGAATTTCCCAGTATTTCCCAGGTGTCCCCCATCAACCAATATTAAGTGAAAAAACCTGCCTGGAATGTTTTTAATCAATATAACTGATTAAGTAGTTGATTTGTACGATAAAGCACAATATTTCTCAGTATATATTGGATTTTTGACTCTTGACTACTTAGAATCTAAGTGGCTTTAATTGGACAACCTCCATTATGGGCAACTTCACCAAAAACCATATCATGAAATACCTCCTGGATATTATAATTCAAAGTTTGGAAAATCGACTTGCTGAAACATTTCAAAACATCCTTATTGTCCCAAGTTGTCAAGTCAGTTACACATCCTGACTTTCTCAGGTTTTCCAGGTCCCGCAACAACCCTGGTTAACACAAAAGCAAGTTTTTCGATGTTACCCATCAAAAATTCGCACATTCATTAGGACATGTAATAGTACTAAAATTACGCTATGAAAGTGGTTGTGCATTTTGGGTGCGATGGATAGGTCACGTACTGTATTAACGATGAAGTTCCCCAAAGCTATTACGAATGAAATGGCCACATCGAATCAATGTTTCGCATAAAATAGGGATCCAGGCCCAATAACGAGCTCAAAATTAAGTCTCTGACTTGTTAATCGGGCATTAAAGAACAATCAAAGTATTGCGAATTCGCTAATTCCTCCGCTACCACGAAGAACGATATAATAAATTCGATCATAATCACCCTAATGTCACAATTCATGCAAATGAAATTGAATGAAGCTTACAGACTGTGATAAGACGAGATTGTTTTGCGTGAAAGGCGATGAAATGCGCCATTTTCTGAGGATCCATTGGACCGCTAGTAATTGATTATAAGTAACCATATAATGCTCGAAAAGCAATGAGTTCGTCTTTAGTATATGCCCAGAGGAGGGTCGTGCAAATCAGTCCTAAAACGCCTCCGTGGCGTCTGGGAATTGGATAAAAGCCACTTAAAGGAGTTACAAAATTCGCAGAAATGCGTGGCAGGTCACGCTTTTACCACCACAGTGCACTACATGCAACCATTCTTGAATTTGGATCGATTTTAAGTCAAGGGTCCATATAACTTTGCGTATAATAGCAGGTAGGGATCGGCTACCTGTTGCACCAAATGGCGACCAATACTTTCTCACCCAATATTTTCAGGGTTCACCCAGAAATTCAATTTTCAACTTCCTAAAAAACGAAAATGTGACATTTTTCAATGTAATAAATGCTCTATTAACTGTTCCTTGTTTATAAACATACGGTTAACGCAAATTTCAAAAGTAACCTGCATAGGAGCACATATTTTCATAAAAAGCTTAAAAATTTAGCTAAATTTGTTCAAATTTAAAAATGTCATTAATGATCTTTTCCACCGAATCATTGCTTCAATTGATTGTTTGAGTTTCTCGACTTCTGTGTCATGACATATGTTAAATCTCCCTGACTTTTATAAAATAAATAAATCATCCCTGACTTTTCCCTGATTTTTCCAGGTCTTTCCAACTGCCCCGATTTTTTAAAAGGTTTTCCAGGTCTGGGGGAACTCTGATTTTGCAAATTGTCAGAACACTTCGAGCATTTGCAAAGAAATTAAACTTAGATTAAATCAAATATGGAACACCCAATAACTTTCATGGCCAGTAATCAAGTTTTTGTTTCTAGCCATAATTTTTAAAATTATTATACTGTTATGCTCTGACGACACATGTACATCTTGTAGAAATCTTTTGGTAATACATTTAAACAGAAATTCTCATCAAATTATTAATAATCACAGTCCCACTGTAATTTCTTCCTATATGTTTTTAAATGCAAATACCAAGCCTGCCTAAAACTACATTTAGCCAATTAATTTTAAATAGGTTGCTATTTTAGATAACGGAATAATTGCTAAACAATGAATAACACTGAGTATTTTCTTTTTTTTAGTTTGTCTGAATTCGCAATTACAATCGATTATTAACTACAAACTCATCGATTTGCGATTAAATTTAGACAGGTCGTGATGCAAGAGCATGCAGAGCATCTAACTAAAGTACAGTATATGCTGAAGAATATACGGATATGTCGCTTTGAAACACCATACTCGAAGTTCTTCAAGGATTTACGAGAAAAAGACATAAGAGTCGGCATAAGGCAGAAAAGTTAATTAAATAGCGTTAAGCAAAGCAAAAATTGAATAAATGATGAAGTTACTTGGAATTAGCATAAAGAGGAATTCACGGTTAGTTATTTCGCAATAAAAAAATGGATGCTTCTTTATTCTTAGTGGGTAGGGAAATGTCACTTCATTTGTACGCAGCCCTTGAACGCACCATATCCGATTATGAAGAACGAAAATCTGAATGTTAAATGAGAAATTCTTTCATAATTCCTAGCCTATCATGCCAACATTAGCTTTTTATTCAACTCCATTACTTTTCACATGCTATAGCGGGCTAATTAAACCATCTATATGCAAGGCAGTTCGCCACAAAGGAACGGTAATTAAACTCTCATGAAAATTGCAAAATAAACCCTCCTTATTCCCAGACAGCCTAATTTATCCTAGGTCTTATTGCAAATGTCGATATCAACCCTGTTTTTGTCAAGCAAAATTGCGCTATTTGTAATAAAACAAAACCAGAAATTCTTTTCAACGAATAACTCACTGCATCATTGCAACATCTTAAAAGGTCCAATTTTCAATGAACCACCGTCCCTGGCTCACGTATTGTCATGCACAGCAAATATTGTCTTAACTATTAAATATAAGATATGATCAATATTTAAAAGTCAATTGCTTCCTTACCTCGCATGGGGGTGGGGCACTGCGGTAACTAGGCACGATCTTAAAAGTAACACTTCCACGAGCTTCTCTCTAACAAAGAAAAATGCAGATTAACATCAAATCAAACAAAATCAAAACTCAACTACATCACTTTTTGGTATACTAAAAAACCGTACTATTCAGGATAATTGTGCAACCCATTGATGGGTTAACACACTAACATTTGTTCTTTATTTCTACGTTTATTCTCTTTGCATTCTTTTATTACTTTAAAAGCAGCTATAGAATTAAAAATATTAATGAAATGCGTCTCATGCATGACTACACATACTGCATGGTGGTTTTCTAGTCAATATAAAATGATGACTTCTTTGTTTTAAACACAAGTCTGGCTTCCACGACGCTGCAGTAATTTTATTATAATGATCCGCGACTGCACACTATTTGCACATTAATTTAAATATTTATAAAACAATAAGTACCAGCATCCTTTGTAAGCTTTCCACTGATTGATGAGCAACGCTGACATTATTAATTTCTCGTATCTCGTCGCCGACGTGAAGTGTGGCTGTTGACATAAACGGCAATCATGGAAAACAAACAAAATTGAAACAAATCAGAACAACGAACATAATTTAAAACAATACAGACAATAACCAAAAGCAAAGGCGTGTTCTGTTCATGTTAATTAAATTTGGTTATCCCTCGGGTTATAAAAACAATTCAACAGAACAAGCATGCAATCTGTGAGAATAAAAAACAATAAAGCTCGTAAATTAGACAAATCACGATCACGAAATCAGAATTTCGATTTAAAAAACACTCACCATTCATTTTCAAATAGTTTTGGAGGCACAACTAAATTCCAAATTCCACAAATATTTTTCTCCTACTACTCCACATTGTATAACTATTACTTTTAAATTGACCAGTAGGTATATTGAGAAATGTTTCATGTAATTAGGATGTAAAATCAAAAAAAAAAAAAAAAACTTGACCTTACATGTTCACCTTTACCTTGTAAATTTATTTGATAAAGATTTGTCTTTAATTAAAAGCACTCAATAGTCATACTTTTTCATATACTTTCTCAAGAAACACATTGCCGATAGCGGGCAGAGTGAAAAAGTCCACTCTTATCCCGAAAGTATTACATATGCATGAATTAACTTAAAGAAGGAATTTGAAAACTGAGAAGAATTCCTTAAACTAGTTTCAACTTGGCTGAAAACAAGATACGAAACTGGAAGTTGGCGAAAAAGTAATCCAATAACATCAGCCTTTAACGATTTGCAATTTCGCCGAGAACACGAAATAATCGCACACTTTTTTCCCTTTTTGAGTAAACCAAATTTTGAATATTTGGCAAAGTGATTGTTGGGAGGATCAACTTATGTCTATACACAGGGATAAAATCTCAAATAAGTGCATACATAAAAGCGGAGATGATGTAGGCTGCTGAGATAGAAGCTTAAAATGTATGGCCTATCATCTGGCCATTTTTTTGCTGAATAAAGCTTTCAGCATAAAATCGATCACATTTCAGTTATGTTGCCACTTAACTCGAGTAACGTTTCCTTCCCAACCTCTTACATGCTTATTCATAAAGCACAGAAGCACATGCATTGCCATATTACTTTTTAATAATAATCTCGCTTTGATATCAATTTCGTCAGAATTCGCTTTTCCAATTTAAAAACAAGCACCGGGGTTAAACATGTTTTCTAATGTAGGATAGCAGCATTATAGGCATTCAGATTACCGATTGAAAGCATCGAGACCAGCATTTATTAAATAAAAAAGATAATTAAATTTTCGTCTATTTCGAGGCTGGCAGGCTTATCGTTTTAAGAATACCCCAGAGAAATTTAAAGAGCCTTTCACGATACAAACGAATGGCAAAGCTTTGGGCATATTTCAGAAGCGAGGATCTAATTAACACGGGACTACAGGCAGGTCTAATTCCCAGATAAACTAAAAGTGGATATAAATTCGGCATTAAAGTGATTTCGGACGGGATCTTCTGCACATCACGCGTCCGTATCAGCATTTGTCAAGATTATAAACAGAAGAGATTACGTTTCAGCAATTTTCTAAGAGTTAATGCTAAGACCATACATGTAATTAAACGAGCTTCCACAGTCGAGTAAAATAGTAATGATTTAGTCTAAAAAATCTGTATAACAATGTGAATAATTTGACTACAATACTCGTTTAAAGAATATTGAATATCAGAGATTTTGCAACCATTTATAATAATTACTTCAGTAATACATATAAGTGTATTTTAAAAAAGTAAAGCAAACCTACTAGGATCAACTACATATCGTTATACAATTGCATTTATAAGAAACAGGTATGGGAAGGAATTAAGAAGTTTCATCATACCTATTTAATCAACTTATTAACCATAAACAAAATAGTTGAACTTGAAAGAAAATTAGTGTTGTAATCTAACAACTTATATGATATGGCCCTATCTGCTACTAACTTTATATAATCTCTAACAATTGTTGCGTAATTTTTTATAGTGTACATTTGTTTTTATGTTACAAGGCACATACGTACAAGTTTTCGTGCCTGTTATAAATTGTAAATTATAACTTAAACTAAATGTATGATTTATACGTAATGTATTACTGGGACGATTATTCAGGGAATGAGAATAACTAAGAAAACAAATTGAAAAGCAACAAATATGAGTCTGAGAATGACATTTTAAAGAATTAAGTGTTTTTGGGGAAAAAAATTGTAGGTGTGTTTGACCAAACCTAATAAAACATATGCTGCCCCTCGATGACGGCAATCATTAAGTACACCGCTGTACTCATTGTTTGCCATCTTTAAGGAGCATGCCTGGCTGGAACATTTGTTTAAATTTAAAAATTTCATTATTGATATCTTCTACAGAATTCCTTGTTTCAAATGACAGCTTGACTTTCTTGACTTCTGTGTCAAGAAATGTTGTTAAATTTATCTGACTTGTTTAAAATAAATCAATCCACTCTGACTTTTCACCGATTTTTCCAGGCCTTTCCAACTCCCCTGATTTTTCCAGGTTTCCAGGACTGGGGGAACCCTGTCATCCCTTTAATACGTTAAAGAAGGTGCCCTATACTGTGAGCCTACATACAGTATACACATCTTCATGTGCAGTACGTGGTCTATGCGTCCGATCAATAAAACTATTTTGAAAGTTAATTTTTAATGGAAAAACAGTCAAAGGAAATGCAAGCGGCATTGAAAACAAGCACTTGAGATAAACCCACGCAACCGATGCGACGAAAAGTAATAAGTAAATCCTAAAAATAACAGGGCAGCTAAGAATCAAGTGTAACTGCTGCTAAAGTTGCCATGTTTCCCCTAAATCATACCCTTCGTTCGCAAAGCCAACATTTGTTTTTTAACAGAAATTTGAATGAAAATCCAGTGCGATCAATATTATGCAACATCGAGCACGTATATGCAAGACTGTTCAATGCGTAGCTTTCAGAATTTCATTAACTTCCCTGACTATAACATTTATTTACAAAATATCCCTTCTTCTTGAAAATATTCGTGGAGAAAATCTCTATTTGCAAGTTAAGTTTTCAATCTCAACTGATCGAAAAAAAATAAGGGCAACATAACGTGCGTCAACATACTACATCATCCGATTTTATACTAGAAAATGCAGTAAAAAAGACCAATCTTACCTTGGCGATGGACGAGACCACCGTATATAATTCGAGCGACGATACAGCGACCCTCTTCATTCATTTTAAGAGTGATACCCTAAAAGTTAATGAAAACCCAAGAAAAAAATTAGAACTAGGTTCGTAAACGAAGTTAATGTAAATAAAAAATAGGAAATATGATAATAATAATGGCATGTTATATAAACGAGCAAAAAAGCAAGACAAATATGCTTATATACACACGAGCATGCAAGTTAGGGTGTGTTTTCTGCAATATTCAAATGCGAAGCTAAAAATTCAATAAATAAATTCCTATGAACGTGTGTAGGGTCATCTCTGAGGTTAGCAAATGAATAAACTTGAGCAAAAGTTATAAAAATAGACAGCACATTTGTCATCCAAACATGTTACCACGGATTTAAGAAAATTTACAAAAGATGTAAAAAACAAAATCGCTTAGGAGTTATTGCATGGGGGCTTGTTAATCTTCAAAAAAATCGAACGGAAGTTAGTGTGTATTTCTGGGACCCGAGTAGAAAACACCATCAATATTTTACACTAAGCCAGTGGGTGGAATAAAAAAGACATGAAACGCGGGGAAAAGTAATTTTTAGTTTGCAGTTAAGGCCTTTTTCCTCCATAAATACATGAAGAAGGGGACATAAAGGTAAGAAATATCGAAATTCTGTATACATTTCCTCACGTACTCAATTTTCGAGGCAATAAATTAAAGTCATAAATTATGATGTATAGCGCGGACTATATGCAAGCATCAAAATTCCATTTCTGTGCGAAAAAATATATATCAAATAACACGGGCGAATAACTGACTCTTGGGATTTGCCAGAAACCTAATATGAATACAGTATCATTTGTAAACCTCTGACAAGGTTGCACCACACCCAATATAGTCTTCGGGGTATATATTACAACCCATATAGCAGCAACATTTCAGAAATAATTTCGCTTATTATGATATTATCGTAATCAATGTGACTTGTCAGCTCATATAAGCTAAAGAAATGTAACTTTTTTTTCTAAAAATGAGGCACGTCATGCATAATACGAATAGGTGCAAATCGTTTCCACTTAGTATATGGTCAATTAGAGTGCATCAATCTCCATGAAATGATATTAAAGCAGAATAAGTGTCACAGCGTATGTCTCACAGTTCTTATGTTCTGTCAGATTGATGGCAATTTATTGACCAGAAACTCGTCAGCGGCAAGTTTTTATGGACTCAAGTAATAAGCGTTGAAAAATAAACTTTTTTTGCCATTTGTGATCACTGGAGTGCACGAAATGTCTCGTAAATGTGATCATAAAATTATTAAAGGATGAAAACATATCCCTTTTGAGGATGGATCCATCTCGGAGTCAGAAAAACGGTAAAACCGAATTAAGTACCGACTCACTTTCAATAAAAAGCCGCAAGTAAAAGCAATGATGTCTCTCCGAAAATAAGTCTGCCATTCACCGTGATCACATTCGACCATGGCGAGCTCAAGATTTAATCAAAAGATTTGCTTGACAGAGTAGACCGTAATGACTACATCCTTGAAAAATGCAACGTAAGCCGTAGTAAAGACCAGCTCTTATCTTAAGATGGCCAGATAAGAGCAAAGGACGATACCACAGCGTGCGTTTACATGCAGCCTTAAGTAAAATTAAATAAAGCTCAACTAAACTAAGAAAATAAGATGCGGGTTTACATCACTTGCCAGCCTGAGCAAAGCGAGCAGAAAATGCAAAAAATGAAAAAAAAAATAACATTTCACAGTTATTTATTAACAAATTAACACTAACGATTTATTTCTTACCATGTATAATTTTTCCTCCACTATTACCTTCGCCAATTCTTAAAGTCGTAAATTTTTCAGTTTATTAACGCAATTTTGAAAGTGATTTTTTTCAATTGAATTTTGATAATTTTGGACAGATATGATAATTTCAAATTAAACTAAATGTTTTAATTCAAAGTTTACATTGATAGTAAGTTCCTGCGCTATATAAAATGAAAAGACATTTCGTGTTTAGAATTTTTCCTTTTCAGATGGCAGGTGCTGCCATCTACCGCCCATAAAGCAAAATAAAGAGGTCAAACATAGAACTAGCGTTTTTATTAATATCGTATAACATCGTGTTAATGTCTACCAAGAAATTATTTTAATATGTTTATCCGGAAAGAAGATTTGGTAATTTTATGCAGGGTGTCCCCAAAGTCACAACGCAATATCAATGGGCTTTAATAAACGGCGTAATTTACGACTTTAAGAATTGGCGAAGGTAATTGTGGATGAAAAATAATACATGGTAAGAAATAAATTTAGTGCTTGTATTAATTTGTTGAATTATGGCTGCGAAACACTTTTTTGCATGGTGGGTGTGGGACCGACAGGGGTTTCAATCAGCCCTACCACGAGTTCATCCACGATTTAAAACGATTAATAACACATTAAAAACTAGGTAATACAAAAATCTAAACACTCACCATTGGCTCCTCACTTTTCTTCTGAAACTGGACCAGTCTGACCCGAGTGACATTTTCTATGTCAACGTCCCCATTGGGTCCTTCGTAGTCATCCCCACCATTCAAATAGGTTGAAATAGGGGGTGGAGTGACCCTCACTGCATCTTCACCATACACTTCATGCGCCACTACGTCATGAGCTTGAAGTAATGCCTGCAAGTGAAAAAACAACTTCTTGAAATTCCTGCAAGACTTACCAATTATTCGGATAAACTGATAAATCTTTCATCGCGTCTGACGCGTTGAAAATATCACGCTGGTTGTATTGTAAGGCGTGTGGAGAGTCTTGTGATAAATTATTTAGCAGCGCAATTTACGTGTATTCAAATATAAATGTACCGAAGAGCGATTGTGGGTAGTGTCATAAGAGATTTCTTCTCGCATTCAGATTATCATCAATGATCTATTATGCTCCTATTACCATCAGCGCCTCAACCAGTTTAGAAAAATCGATACTTTGAGCCACCTTCAGTAGACACATAATCAATATCGCACCTTTTATGACAGTCGATTGATATGGACCACCACACATGGCACACACTGCAAAAAAATGAAAAGTTCTGCTTGCCCGGGCTGATGCTTGTGTACAGTTAGTTGCTAGACCACGTATACATGGTGACCATAAAGTATTGAGGCACTTAAACAGGTCTTACTAGCTTGGTTTCAGGTGTCTCGAGCCAAACCAACCCAGCCGATTCCAAAATTAAACATACTCAAGTCAACTAAAGGTACATGTATATACATGTACAAATAGATTAACTATGCTCACAAGCAAGAAGCATTAATATTCCGAGTATATTTAGTATTTATGGCATGAAAACTGCATAGGAAACTATTCAAGCCCTGTTAAATTTAGACAACCAAAATATCAATATAACATATTTTCAAGCACACTCCTGTAGCAGCTTTCACGAAACCATTTCAAGACATGCAGTAGAAAATTTCGCTCGAATAATACAGGCTAAATTGAGAAAAATGCCAGGAAATGGAAGTGATACAGAAAATAAAACTGCAATAATAAGAAGTATTCAAGTGCCAGCAGAACATACTGTAAGTGTTTTTCAACCCATGTGCCTTTCCACCATTTGGCAGCAAAATAACACGTGATCGTTATTCAGCCCAACCTAACAGAGAAATGACCCAGAAATGTTTTGTCTGCACTTTCTACTTCATAGTTAACAACGCACGGAGGTTCCTCGCAATCTTGAAGGAAAAACGAATATCATTTTTCAACAAAAGATGAAACGAAAGCCATTCAAAGCAGCCACCAAAACAAACTGCGTATTCTGTGGATCTGATATCAATAACCATGTTACGTGCTTTGAAAGACGTCCTGAGTATGTTACATTTTTACCAAGACACAAAATAGGGTCGAGGAAAATGCTGTATGACTCAACAAATATTTACAACAAAAGCATAAACGCAACGTTGTACATGTATCGGAGAAAAATTGTATACTTTCAAAAGCAGGATATCTGGACGATTCCATTTCGACAGAATTAGTTTCTCAAAATTCAGATTTATATCCCAGGTGGACATGCTCTGCGAGTTATATCACCCCAACTATTCCTTGTGGTAGCATTTTTTGATTTTTTGCCGAACTAGTGTGAATTTCCTCCACCAACACAAAACGAGTTATTAAAAACTGTTAGTTTCATTCAATACATTTTTGAAAAAGAAGGAACTAGTTTTTCTAGCACATATGTAGAGAAAGCTCTACCTTATATTTGGTAACATAACCTCCACATTTTTAGCATTGAATAATGATCTGGGCTTTAAACCAGTTCAAAATTAATTGCAATATGAATTGCAGAATACAGGGTGATCATAAAGTCCTTCCCCGACCAAGAATGAATTTTAAAAAACTGTTAGCTACAAGAAACAATTTTTTTAAAAAAAAGATAGAAATAGTTTCTCTAGCACCTATGCAGACAGATCCACAGGTGTACCTCATATCTGGTAACATAACCTCTTCAGTTTAATTTCAGTTACTTATTTGGGCTTTAAACCCTGGAAAGTCCCTAATTCTCTTTGCTCTATAATTTACTAAAGGAGCCAACACAATTGAAAAACGTCCACGTGATTGTATTTGAATACTGCTGGTATACTTTGTGTGCATAGGACAACTTTACGAGGGCTTGACAATAAGCTCGGGGTCCCATTTTCAAGAGAATGAAGCTGAAGCTTATCTACGAGCAAATGGTAGTCCAGTCCAGGAAGTCAATGAAAAGATATTCTTCCTCCCTGAGTGATGCTAGGAAGTCCATTTTGATCCGCATTGTCCATACAATGGCAGTTGCAGTGCAGCACCCGTGACAGTCTTTGTCGAAAATATTGAAATTTCCATGCACCCGGGCGAAAAGTGATATATGATATCAACGGACCTTTGATAGAATACGAAATCACAACGTGCAATTGATGGCTGAGGGGTCATAACACTGCTCCTCGCCACAGGAGGCAGTTTGGAGTAAATAGAAAAAAGATTTGGAAATCTTGGTGGTTAGGAGACAGTACATATACCTCAGATCGATTTTTTTATTTGAAAAGAAACGCCAAATGCACCAGCAACAGTGAAATTATAAAACGAAGCGAATTTTTCAATTTAAAATCATATCTAGGCAAACCAACAGTGAAACGTTATGCATGTGTAAGAGTTCTAACTAATTAAATTTAGGTCATAACATTTCCTTTTTTAGATTTACATCATCATCATGTCAAGTCATTATGAAATAATTATATGTATAAAAAACGATCAATTTCAAATCTCCAAATTATTCCCCATGTATGCCAGAAGCCTCGTACATTACTCAATCATTAAAATTTCCTATAGATTCATTCCTTTGATTTCTCTCTCTTGTCATGCATAGTATAAATGCATTATTATCCTTGCATTTCAAAAATGACAATGTTTTCCCCCTAGATGATGACGTCATTCAGTGTCATTGGGCATGTTATCTTCCATTATCAAGCTCATGCAAAAGTTAGACGCAGCTCCAAGTTTCCAATGATTTCATTAAACGAATAAAAGAATAAATCTAAATGCTTTTATTGATTGGCCCGCTTCCCAAACATGATTTCGAGTTTTATTCCAAGAAGAGTGAAAAAAGCGGAATATTTTTTTGCGAAGGGGGTTTAAGTGCAGCGATCCAGCAAACTAAATCACCACTGTGCAGTGTTCCTTTAAAGTCGATACCACTCAAATTGAGAACGGTTTTAAACATTTGGCCAACGTAATGAAACAACTTATATTAATGGGTTTTGCAAATTCATGTCATTGTCAGCTGGTCGAGAAAATTTAACAGAAAATTAGGATATACTAAAGTTTATGTTCTGCTCCAAATGTGCACAAAGTATTTCAGCCTTACTTGACTAAAGTTTCCAAGAACAACTTATTAGCTTATTACGAGTCGTTAGTAGAAGTCCACTTTCTCAGTGTCTAAGGCGAAACAAGACAATCTGTAGTAGGCCTACAGCACAAACTAATTATGCAAATAAGGACAGAAAATTATCCCACCTAAGCACTATAAAGTAAAAGGTGTATTTACTACAACTTTGCCGAGTCTATCCACGCCTGCTGCTGACAATGAAAATGTCGTTTGCATAATTATCCAATTATCCATGTAGTAAAATGAACTTATCACGAATATTCAATTGTGCAAACCATTCCCAACCATCATCATGTTAAAAGTAGAAAATGCTTAAACCCCGTAGGTTTATAATTCTGCGTTTCCCAAGTTGATAAAGATCCCACTATGAACAAAATTCACTCATACAGGGTGATGATAAAGTCCCTTCCTCATTGGTTTTTGAAATCACAGTTAGAATTATAAGGATAAAAACTCAAAAAAGGTAGAACAATTCCTAAAGTTTTTCACCACACAGCAACCAGGCTGCAAATTTATAAAGCTAATGAGCACTGTGAATATACATCACATATTCTGTGATACCAGTTGCCATCTCAATGTTCTGTAATACTCTATTTTTTCTTCTTTTTTTTTTTAAAAAAAAGGGAGTCAGATTGCTATGTGGGGCACCCTGTTTCATGTATGCAAAACTTTCCTTTATTAGATGCCATTAAAACGCACCCTCGCAGCATTCATAAAATCCATAAAGTATGAGTGGAGTTCGCAACGTTAACTCGCCGCAAATTAATCTCCACGCACTTTAAGATTTGGCTAAATCTGTTTTGATGATCGCTAATGAGTAAGTGTTCATTTAAAAAATGCGTTCAAAATGCAGAAGAATTACGGTGCAACCAAGGAGAAGGAAGGCAAAGTTGGTCGATAGAAACAATTTCGAGCGTCCCTTGATTTATGGCCCTTACACATATGTGCTGCTCTCCATAAATTTAAAACCAATCACTTGATAGTCGCACGCAGCAATTGCAATCACAGCCAAGCTGAATCCGGCTTGATTACCATGTAGCGGTTTGGAGCCACTTCTGCTCCCCATTGTCAAATCGTGTCTTAGCTGCCAGAAAAAGTCTAGTTTCCAGCGTTTTACGAGCACAAACCCGAAATCCCTTACGGGAATTTCTACATTCAACTCCAGCCAATGAATCTCTGTATTAGCGGGCTTCAGAGGCTCATTAATCAAATTCAAAACGCTTAACAGGAATGCGCACACCTTCAACGCACTCGCCTATAACTTTAATGATTCAAATAACAATAATTCAAAGCTAAACTGCTGCCTGCGGATTACCCGTCCCACAAATCAATAAATCCGATAAAGAAGTATAGCTCTCAACAGCAGTTAAAAGTATACAACACGTGGCTTTCGGTTGCCTTCACATGTATTTGCACCTACCAACGCAATCGTGCCCTCAATTCGGTTAAAAAATATTTTCTGGAGAGAAATAATCTTTATAAGAGCTCTTATCTACGAACCAAAACGTTAGGAGAAAACGCTGATTCCATGCCAGAAGAAATTCAATTTGGCTGCACTACTGATTAGACCCTGATTCGCCTAAGACACGATGAGAAAGCGGGCTTCTCCTAAAGGCTCGTAGGCCAGTAGTTGCTGCCTGCAGATGGGCAACGCAATAAACGAATTACGTTTTTAGATTACCTGCAAATTGCATATACAAATGAGCTTGCAACAAAAAACCATTTCCAGCAGTAGGTACCGTTCTTGAACTTTTTCACCCAACATTTTGACATGCATAAATAACACGTTTTGGGCAACAATTCTTACTGTATTGCAAATTGATTTTCCCTAACTTTGCCAGGCCTTTAAAATTTTCTGAACTTTCCAGATTCCCATGTCTGGAAAAACCCTGATAGACCGTATTGTTTCTATCTCTTTCCTACACGTCTATAATTTATGAAATATGATTGGTTCATATTTCCCATGCATTTACATGGATTTTTCCATGACGTTGGTAAAAAAGGCAATTGACGTAATTCAAATAAATGCTAGCTGTTCAAACATTTACTCAAAATAAATCGTTCGACTATTGACTAAATAATTCAGTGCATTACAACAAAGCAAGCGACTACGTCCTTTATGATTTTCGTTATTAAAGACCTCAGATGTTGACCAATATTTGAAGCTAAATAAAAAACAAAAACAACATCTATTTAGAGGTTTTGGAGTTAGAAGGAATTCAACGGCGCAAATAATACCCAATTGACAAAACATGGTGTGAATTTTAATGGTCTTTTTTCCATCAATAACAGATGTTGCATCAAACTCCTGCCTGCTGACACTGGCGGTAAAATTCCAAGAAAAATCTTATTTTTGCTCGCTCTGCCATACAAAATCCAATTTGAGCAGTAAACGAACCCAAAACGAAAATACCCCTAATTACATTAATTACACCGATAACTGCAGCCTCGCAATGCGCACGAATACGTGAAGTATCTACTTTAGCATGCCAGAGTGGTTAGGTTTGGATAAGCCCGGAATTAAGTCTGGATGAGCAAGGGCGAGCGTTTAAAGTTATACGCCTTCGTGTAATGACTTATATACACTCAAGTCGCAATTTGAATATTTTTGCGGATTTGAAATGTTTAAGTAGCAAAGTGCTTCAAAAACAAGCCTGTTCGTGCTGCCATTTAAGCTCAGAAAACCACTTAAGCATCACATGCTAAATTATCTCGTATGTAAATAGCTTGTTCTGGTAATGGGGGAATGAATTCTCCTGAGGCAAGAACAATTAGCAATTTTTACCAAAAACTGGAACCGCGCAATCATTCGATGATGAGAGAAACTTTGATCCAATTGTCAACGACATGCAGATTTGGTAAATCAGGAATGAAATAAGAAATCATCCGCCAGCATTATCACATTTTACACAAACACTTACTATATCACACTTAAATTTGGTGTTTTTTAATCTTAATGGAGCCTCATTTATTTATGGAATTGACTCATACAGGGTGGCCTCATTTTACAATTTTATACTCTGTTTTTTTCTCTGACTTCCAGAACGCTCTGAAGTGAAAGTGCCCTGCATAAACTTACCAAATGCAATTTCTCCTTTCCTGAACAACATATTAAAATAATTTTTTTTGTAAACATGAACAGGGACTCGCGTTTTTTGGGATGTGCTCTTGACAACTTAAGAAAATGTATATGATATTAATAAAAACGATAATTCTATGTTTGACCTTTTATCTTGCTTTATGGGCGATAGATGGTAGCACCTGCCATCTGAATGGGAATATAAGAGATTTAATGTCGTTGGCAAAATAAAGAATATCTGGAAAATTTCTAAAAAAAAAAATATCTCTTCATTTTATATAGCGCAGGAACTTACTATCAATATAAACTTTGAATTAAAACATTTAGTTTCATTTCAAATTATCATATCTGTCCAAAATTATCAAAATTCAATTGCAAAAAATCCCTTTCAATGGGCCTTAACCTTTTTTCTAGTTCTTGAAAGGAAACGTCCATCCAACTCGTTTAAAATTTCTTGATTCTCCTTAAAAACTGCCTTTTATTTGAAATTCTCTGATCCCCCACCCCAATCTCAATTTCCTGACATTTTCATGTTTTCCAGGTAATGTGATCGCCTTGTCAAACAAGGTTCGACCATTCCCAAATGGGATTTTACGCCATTCATTGATAAGGACAACTTCGAGTAGCTTTATCGATGTCCGTGCAAGAAATATGTAGGCCAATAGAGTAATTTAATACAAGTGTACATCTCGAACATGTAGACAACACCAACGAATTCTATTGTTAAGCATGTTAACATTTACATTACTGTCTACGCATCCTGTCTGTTATCCTTCTGAAGTTCTGTACAGTGTGAATTTAAGGTCTATTAATAGGCACTCAACAAAAGACACATTAAGAAAAACTTATTTCAGATCGTTGTCGTAGAAATGAAACTGACATGATGTTCTTTTGGTACCCAACATCAGGTTTATGTTTTCCAGTGTTGGCATGTCACAATACTACTCCAGAGAGCCCTGCATTTTTGATTTAGATATTCAGGTATATAGCATAGTTGTTACGAGCTAAGAACTTAGTATGAAATTCAGTGATCAAGATTGAAGCTTACAGCACCTTCGAGAACGTGCATGAAGTCGATTCAAATGAAACTTAATTCACTCTAGAATTGGAGGAGATCTGCGTGCTAACAAGCTTGTCCAAAGCCTAAATACATCTTATTTTTCATCGTTCAGAGCCGCTTATTTCTGGCTAAATAGGCTGACAGGTTGAATGCACAACTTGTATTTATAACAAAGTTAACGCTTCTGTAGTTCACAATTTTTCAATTTCATTGGAGGCTCAACTCAATTTGAATACCAATTACAGAATAAAGCGAGTATAACATTAAATATATAATCTATCAACGTCAAGAAACAGAACAAGAAAGGAAATTAACAGTAAATATAAAATGCTTATCACGGCGGTGAGATTAAGTGACCAAATTTTCAGCTGCTAAATCCATTACTCGGATATAGAATTTATCCAATTATGATTTGAACTACAAAAGACGAAGTCAGAATGTGTAGTTGATGCTCCAGTGACTTGGCTAACACATTCAGCCATCCTCAATCTTTTTTTTGGAAATACCAGAGGGACTACAACGAAGATGAAGTAATAAGTATTTTCCAAAAACACATGTTTCTCATTTTATCTCCAATTTTGCAAAGGTTCAAGAATTGACACAGTATAAAAATGCCTGCATGTAAACGTAGTTGCCTCATTTGTTTTCTACAGTGTGAAATTCTCTTTTAAATTCAATTTTTTTAATTTGAAATTGTGCATAACACTGATCAGTGATTTGATATAATGATACATTGTACTATAAAACAAATGAGATTTCCAGCATAGACGCTATGTTTAATTCTAGCGGTTGTAGCGCCACCTGTTGGATCTCCCAGTGTACCAAATTCATAAAATAAGAATTCTGGTTCTTCAACGTTTTGCAAACTTTGGTCCCAGTAACAAACAGTTTTTAAATAATCTTTATAATAAGGGTAGGGCTATATAACCACTTTGTACTAGAATTCGAATATTATTGAAGTAAAATGTTCAGTCGCATTCATCTAAGGTAGTTTCACTCTTTGAGTTTAGCGACTTCGTGAAGCTATCTTTTTTTAAGTCCATTTGTGACTTCTCTTCAGAGACTCTCAGGAGTGGTAAACGATACAAAGAAGTTGGTTGTATATTACAGAGATTAGAAAAAGCAATTTTTTTCTCTCAATTCTATCGCAACGCTGATGGACTAACAGCAAGAGTATATATGTGCCTTAGATTATTTCTTTGATTAAACCAGATCAATGGGCTATCCCCGGGGCATTGCCGATCGAATGACCACAGTTTTAATCTGGAATATTATCGAAACTCCAAACTATACGTATCGAGTAACTTTCGAGATTAAATAGGGCGCGGGTACCCATCATGCAGTGAATTCAAACTATCTTCACAAGAGTACCAACCTATCGAGCTTTATTTGCTTTACAATCTCATTGCTTTTACTTTCTCTTATTCTCTTCCGACTGGCAATTTAATATGGCATTGACAAATGATATATTTCAGGAAATCAAACAAACACTCTATCTTTAATTAAGCTACGACGTAGGTGCATCTTAAGTAAATAATGACTTACTGCATATTGTAAATGACTGAATGCACTACTCGATGTACTGACAACGTTTTGTAAATCATCTCAGAATTCATCAAGAATTCTGTGTGTAATAATAACATCCAAGTTCAATTTTAAAAATACATTAAATGATAAAAAACACTGGTTGGATTCGTCATCATTTCCATCAATGCACTACTCGATGTAATGACAATGTTTTGTATATCATCTCAGAATTCATCAAGAATTTTGTGTAATAATAACATCTAATTTCAATTTGAAAAATACATTAAATGATAAAAAACACTGGTTAGATTCGTCATCATTTCCAGTTTGATAATAAATGTTGAATTTCAGTTATGGACATTTTTTAACTGGATAACTGGATGATCAAAATGATGCATTTTAATCTACTTTTTATAAACAGGGCAGTATGGCCAATCCAGCAGATGATGACACAATAATTGAACGTCCTCAAAGCATATAAGGGCAATTGAAATCGTCTTTAAGACGTCGAATATTCAGTATCTAAGCTTATTTTACCAATCTTTCATTAAGATGAAGGAAGACCCACTGTAATAGTACATTTCATTCGTTTCCTTGATTAAATGGCAACGCTGACATCTGAATAATGGCAATGATGAGGGAAACAAATTTCAAACTCAAGTTTTAATATAAATTCTAATCAAGCCGCTTTCATTTCGCGATTTCCATATGGATGACTTCTCCCGACTTTATGGATCGTTTCCACTCGAGTCCATAAACAATTTCCGTTATGATAAACATTTATGCACTCGTATCAACTTAAGGAAGCTGGGCATTACTTCCCTAAATACAAACACTGGTCGTGTTTCTTAGCCGCGGATCACGAAAGAGGGTTTTCATTATTAAAAATCGGTCAAATAGGTTTCCATGTATTAGATTTTTCAAGCATACTCTAAATTTGGTCGCTGCCCATGTTGGCTTTGATTCGAGTAATGCAGCCGTCGGATATTAAACCATTGAAGCGGAAGTCGTGTCTTGTCCGCGTTATTTGCGAACAAGTAATGCAAAAAACATTAATGAAAAATATTACGAAAAAAACACGGTTGCCATGCGAGATTAATCCAGTACATGCATTAGAACAATGCCACATATGACGTCTCTGACTTCCTTTGTCGTGTATTTTAGGTATTGTTTGACGAGTCATAGTCATTCAGTGATCGAAAATGTGACTATTGTACAGGGTGAACATAACCCTGATTACTAAATTTGTTTGAAACTGTTAGTTATAAGGCCAACTTGTGCAAAAAGGCAGAACGCTATGTTATTCAACGAAAATTCATTGAAATGCACTGTGTTAAGTACCCTGTGTGGTTTTAATTACACACAGCATGCAATTTGGAGGATATTACCTCCTCTGAAATAAGAAAATTCCGGTAGTTTTGCTAAGGTAATTTAAGGATAGCATTATTAATAAACACGGCCACGTGTATAGTTTCGGCTTAGTTTCAAAACATCTGCATTCTGTGGGCATACGCCATTGCATTCAAATTCCAGGAATAATTTAGCGAAAGTATACAAAGGTCATTAAAATAAGGATCACAAAACCAGGAATTTGGGTGGCTGATTGGTACGATAATTTACAGAAACGCTGTAATTGGAAAGCTACTTTTAATCACTGGTTCATCCGGATGCATTTGAATGAGGATTGGGCGTGAATGGTACAAGAATTTGCAGAAATGCAAATGCTGTAATTAAAAAGCTACATCTCATCACTGATTCATAAGAATATGATTACAAGAAATGCATCTGAATGACGATTGGGCGTTGATTCCATTGATCAATGTAGCAGCGTCCATATGACACTTACATGTATTTACCCAACCTAGTAAGTTCATATACACGATTTATATAAAGCTGCACACGTTGTAGTCCAGTAATTTTGTTTTATATCCGAGCTATTTCAAATAAGACTATCACCGCGAGCAATAATTCAGTAGCCTGCTCACACGAGAAAAAAACATGTACAATGTACAGCTACATAACTCAGACTCAGTTGCAGTTTGAAAACTCATCAGGTGCACTGTGGATATTTGGCGTCTCTAGGGATGCATTGCAACTGACGAAGTGGACAGTACAACCCTACAATACAACATATTCTTGCTATACAATAAATGATGTTTGTCCTGTAGTCAGTATAGTGAACAAATGCATACCTGTATACATGTACATGCATTCACAGCAAACCCATTTGCGAGCCACAAACAAGTCTGACCACAAAACAGGCCAGGATTCTGGGAAATCGACAATTTCAAAAGGCATTTTATTTAATGCGTATCACCTACAGTTTCGTGAACAACGCCATCTACAACATAGTTTCAGTTTTGTTAAGCATGTTTAACATTGTGTTGCTCGAGGTTGTACAGGTTGCAGCCTTTTTAAAAATGAAATTTCATGACTTTCCAGGTCTTTTTTTCAGTTTCCTTGACCAATCAAAAAAAACCCGAACACGTCATTGTTACACTGGATTTCACATCCAAATGATATTTTATTGGGATTCCCTCAAAGACGATATTTTCACCATCCTGACTCAACAAAGTTTTAAATTTTTCTGACCATCCTGCAGACCACTGAAAATGCAAATTGATAACTTAATTTCCCTGACAATCCCAGTTTTCTAGGTGTTAAGTACCCTGAAACTGCTGATTTTGGCTGGTATAAATGTGCAAGTAATGCAATTGTTTTATACACTTTCTTAGAAAAGCCAATGATAATAAAGCCACGATGTGACAAAGTTGAACAAAAGCAAGATGTCGATATCAACTAAAGAGTAAGTGACAAAGGCAGTCAATGAAGAAACGTTCCCATTCATACATGTATACTGTAATTTTTTTCTTTTGTAACAATTCAGCACCAGGAAATTTTCAATCGCTGCATGCTACTTCTTTTCACTGCGTTGATTAACCTCTTTTTCCAGTTAACTGATTTGTCATTGTGTTGCATATGCACTGTTGCATTTTTTCTTGCCAATTTTCATAAATTGCTATATGGCTTTTGAAAACTCAAAAGCGCAGTGACGATGAATTTAATTTAAAGACAAGATAACTGAATTCATTCACGGTACAATCTTTGCATTACACTGAATGTTTAGACGACAACAGTGACATAGTATGCCCTTCAAACTACCACACAATTTAAACACCTCCTGAGAGCTATATGGCACATTGCTGCGATGATTGTTTGATTCTGCTTGCACAGAAAGCTTACTCGCCTGTCATACAATGCCCCAATTTAATGACGAACTGCAGCGTTTCTAAATGATAATTTGTAAATGGAAACAGCTTCACAGCATCCTTCTAACGAAGTATGACGATGAAACGCTGCCTACCAAAGTGAAGTGAATTTGCATTTTTTATCGACCTCTACATTTATTTCTGAACTATAACGTGCACGTATCCACAGTGAGTCTGCCACTAAATTTTCTCAATTATTTCCACTCCGAATTCATTTTTCCCCATTTCGAGCTCTCCACTCGCCTATCAAACATGTATTAATGTTTTTCTCCTTCATCCTAATTGTATCATTCACAAAACACTCATCAAAACGTGGAATAAAGGCATGTGTTCACTGCTGTATTGAGTGGGTATACTCAAAATACCTACTCAATAGTGCAGTGCTATTCCACAACATGTCAGTTAAGCTATAAAATTGTTTTGCTTCATGGTAGTTATGATATTTGATGGATGCACCATGCACTTTATGCTCATAAATTCGGGTCATAATCACTAATAAAGTTTGACCAGGTTTCAAAACAAATTTTTCCGACTGCCCTGACCATTAAAAAATACAAAAATTTGGTATATCCCATATAAAAAAAAGATGCATTTTGAAATATAATTCATGAAATGCATTTGAAAATACATATAAATTGGCTTAAATACAATAAAATAAACACGTCCAAGAATGTATCTGATAATGCATTAGAAATGATATTCTACATTGCAAAATTCATTGCATTATGAAATGCATGTTCATTAATGCTGTGGAAAGTATTTTTCATTTTATCCAAAACCAAATGCATTTTCATAACATTATAAAATGAATCGCGAAAAGTATTCGTATGAATTCGTTGAGCGTTTTATAATATACAAGAATTTACTATAGCAAAGTAAACTAACGTACTGTATAGTGCATAAATAATACTAGATGTTATTTTACACAGGCATGTAACGTTTTGCTCGAACTTTACATAACTATTTACCAGAATGGAAAGATCCCATTAGATCAACATTAGCCTAACGAGAAATTCAAAAGATGTTTTTCATCTAAGGAACTTTTCCGTATTTGCATTCCATAAATAGACCAGATTACAGACATACTTTATGGTGATGACTCAATATAATTCTGCAGCAACTGGATTTACTAGCAGCCTCTCCCTAAATGGAATAACTCACAGGCTTTCATGTCATCTACCAAATATTAAGATATGGAAAGCCAAAATACTATTTATCGAGCTGTTTATTTTAAAGAGGAACGAATTGAGTGAAATAAATTAGAATTTCAAAGACCTCGCGCTATAATGACGAACTAAACCAAATAAATGCTAATATCATTAAAAAGCCTAATTGCGGCAAACATAAAGGGTTTGACGACTGAATGTACGCGAAATCCGAATGTCATGTCTGAGTGCAAGAGTGAAGTAGTTAAGTATTTAAGGTCCCTTCGAAGAAATTTGTGCCAATCCGATATCCCATAATTTTCACCAAGAACTGCGATTGGTACGTTAGTTTCTATATGTTCACACCAATGCCGGAAGATTTAAGTCTTCACATGGCAGTGTCGAGTTATGACTAGGAAGTTTGGCAAACGATCAACTACTAAAAATAGATAAAACTACTTTCCCATAAGCCCTTTTACTGTCATTTGGCTTTGAAAACTTCCCAAATAGCGCATTAAAGATATCATCACAAATCCGGGAAATGGATTCTGAAGTCAGATCTATAGCTTAACCAAAATATGACAGTCTTCGACGCTCCGATTCACATTAAAAGTAGCTGTAATCTTATAAAAAAACGCAAAAAAAGGGATAATTGCAACAGCTAGCACTGGTAGGACAGAACTTTACTAACTTCTTGTAGGAAAATAACAAAATATGATATTGTAAAATGGTTTTCTTGTTATTTGGTTTGATGTACTAATTACAAACACACGTTGTACTTGGTTATTATTTTGTACTTTTTTAATAATTGAACATATATTCTGTACTAACTCATTATTTTTGTACTCATTTTTTGCTCCTACTCATACATGTATGTATATCTAAGTTATGTAAGTTTAAAAAATATTAACTTTTCGACCCATTCAACTTCTAATACCAACTTCGGGCCAAGTCATTATGAGATGAAATTGTATCATATCATATATAAAAAATGTTAAACATATCAAACCAGATTTTTAAGCCAACGAGAAAAACTGCTATTCGTCAGTTATCTTTGCCATTTTCAACTTTTTGGTGGCTCCAAAATGCAGTCGCTGTAGGTATAAGCCTAATCTCGCAAAAAAGTCTTGATAAACCAATTTACGAGCGTATATGTGAAAAGCCTTCGCTGCGCGAGACTCAATTTTACATAAGTTATGCAACAAATTCAATCTACAATCGCTATACTTTGTAGGCCCAATGACAGATATTGGAAATTCGCAAAATCTGATTTTTCCAGATATTTGTCGTGTGTATATGCAACCCAAGAGAACAACATCGAAATCCAGAAAAATCTATAAATCCACTCCCTGGCTCAGGCCTCCAGCTCCACAAACTCATTATTATGAAAATTCTCAAACTTCGCCGCAAAAAAAGTCACAATACACTTCAAGTGCTCAAATATGCATTGCAGAAAATTCGTACACAACAGCTAACTGATTGAAACGCTCAAACTAGGAGCACCATGGGTATTTTGGAGGGCCCATTACCCGCTGCCTTATTTACTAAAGATGCAATTTGGAAAACGTGGTCTTGCAGAAATTTGAAGGTTCATTTTTGCACCAATGCCACCTTCAAAATAAGATAAAATACGCAGAGCTACACGTATGAGTGTTATTACGCACGGTGGATGTTGAATTAATTTAACAACAGCACTTGTCAAATTAATATTTCGATATGCCCCATAAACACTGCGTCACATAACTGGAGGGCATCAAAACACGCTAATTTTACTCGCAAAATTACGACGAGATGACTCGCACAGATTCCTGAGTTTATGCACTAATTACACAACCATTGCTGGGCCATTTAGAAATGTAAATAAAATTCTGTTCTTATAACAAGGTTCCCAGCATACCTTCAAATCTATTTCCCTGACATCCCCCGAGTACATTTATTTGCTTCCCTGACATTTTACATGAAATTTAACGCATATTTAAGCCATGGTAGTAGTATTTATTGGCAAGCCCTGAATCGAACTTCATTAACACGGAAGACAAGATACCTGTTCTCTGCGTGTATAGGGACGAAATTAATAATAAATTTGAACATGCTATATTCTAAAATATATCTTAAAATTAAATTCGAATGCTCCACTGTTGAATTAACCATATGACAGTTTTCTCTGACATTCATAGACATTGGGACCCAGTCTTAACAATTAAAGTCGGAGAAAAAAAATTCAGTCTAAATTATTTAAATTACAGTAATGTAATAAAATTTAGTTCATATTATTGCATATTATCAAGCATCCGGAAAAACTTTGCCCTTCCACAACAGGGCAAAGTATAATTCCACAAAAGTAAAGATAAATTGCACAACAATAAATATTGTACTGATCCAATGGGTTAGGCAATATACATGTACAGTGTATATTATTCACATTTATCTTATGAACATAATATGTTACCTTGTTGAATGTAAAATTACATGTACTTTTAAGATAGAATTAATCGAATAGTAAAATGTTGTCTTTTCAGATACAATTACTTTAACTCGGGAATTTGTTGAAAAAATCCAAGTTTCAAACAAGGAAAAATATTAAATTTTTGTCAAACAAAAAACACATTTTTAACAGATTTAAACAGGGTTTTTTTCTGCAAAACTGGATGATGATGATGGAACAAACAAATGATGTATTTTAACTTAGTTTTATAAAACCTTTGCCAACCTCCTCACTTTATTAATTTGACTCTACCAACAAAAAACATTCAGCCATAAGGGCCTTCGTGCTCAGTAACTAATCCTTCTCACTACGCCCCCTCCTAAGATGATGACATAATACTTGAACGTCCCAACCACTTAGACCCTTCGAATTATAACAGTCTGTCCTACTTGGCGAGGTCAAAAACTTGGCAAGATTCCCCATCCCAGAACCCCCTCGGAGAGCAATAAGCAGCACTTACATAGCACAGCATGCCGTTTCTTAGAGCTCGTTGTCAAACAAGTGTAGGTCATCACCAACACCAACTCGGGCGGGGGTCGAGTGCCCACCCTGCCGTTGTACGGTCAGAGTCAAGGGTAATCCAGCGTGATTCACTTTAGGCAAAGTCGTTGCGTCACATGGATTTGCCATGCGAAACGAAATCAAAGCAGGATCGTCCTGTCAGCTCGCATAATGTGACCGAGAAACACTTGTCAGGTCCAATGCAGAATGTCCGGCAGACCCGAACTACTTCCGGAAGAGAAAGCCCACTTTCCCCCGACGATAATCCGTCGTAATGATTACGATGGGGTCGAAACCTAAACTTCAACGACCATCCAATTGGTGGTGAACAGTTAACAGACAGAGGAGAGCGATGGAAGAGTGCACTCGGATGCACGTCGTGGCTTCAAATGCTGCAACACAGGTCGTCCGAGGCACCACTAACCAAGAGGCATGCATCACGCATGCTCCTACAGCGCCTCCATCCAAGACAATGTGCAACGTTAAGGTAGGACGCATGGCATGGCATGGCATGGGGTGCGAACTGAGCACAACATCAAACTTGCATCATGACTTATGCGAACTGTCCACTAGTAATTTTTGCATAATTTTGGAGTTATTTTTTCTTAATTTTCTCTTAAGGTAAAAAATTTGACAGCATGAGTTTCTTGACTTCTGTGCCGAGATTTGTTAATTTCCCTGACTTTTTAAAATAAAGCGATCTTTTCCTGACTGGTCCGGGTT
This sequence comes from Cylindroiulus punctatus, assembly GCA_034695085.1. NCBI lineage: Eukaryota > Metazoa > Arthropoda > Diplopoda > Julida > Julidae > Cylindroiulus > Cylindroiulus punctatus. Next base: position 44,058 of record JAQFYZ010000082.1, read on the forward strand.
TTCCAGGTCTGGGGTAACCCTGTTGAAGTTCTTCACCCTTGGTGGCGCTGATCATACTTAAGAAAATTAGAGATTGGCATGTGGGTAAGGTCGGAAAATTAGTAAAGCTAACTTAAAACCAAAATTAAGCCAACAAATTACAATAATGTACAGAATATGTGGGACCAGGATGGCCACAAAATTTTCATTTCGAATTTCCCTGCTGAGTCCCAAAATTCCCCGACCAAAACTTACTCGTTAATGCATACACATTTTTAGTCATAATGCAACATGAAAAGTTTAAAGACGAAAGCACACTCATCCTAGCTTAGTAAGCTAGGATGAGGGTGGATGGAAGAGGATAGGGGATGGAGTTGCTGGAAGACTGGGCTTAGATAGCATTTTGCTTCGACCGTGAAAAATATCCCAGACCACTTACCAATTTCCCTGACTTATCCCTGACTTCCCTGACCCACTTTTCCCCCCTGACTTTCCTGACTTCCCTGACCTGTGGCCACTCTGAGGACAATACCAATAATTAAGCAAACTGCATTTGGGATCCAACCCTACTCCCAAAGACGGGCAATCACTGAAAGCTCGTCAGTTGGCAGTGATTGCCTAGCAGCAGGGGCAGCGACATCACACATTTATATGTCAGTAGGTTAGCCACAAAAATAATAATAAGTAATCAAATAAGGACACATTTCGGAATGTGTCATTCTTATACAGTATGCTACACAAATAGGGTTGGAATACAAATAACTTTTTAAATGTGGAGTGGAGACATTATAGGTTACGTCACTTTAAAGTCCCTGGTTTTTATTGATACACTTATCTGCCATGAAACTAAAGATAATTACTGCATTTTTCGCAAGATCATTACAGACAAAACATCCAATTGACTGCTTTCATGATACATGTATGTTCCAGGTTAGATTAACATTTTTATTTCAAATTTCCACGTGTGATGCTTCAATATTTAATTTTTGTTTGGCAAATTTGAGAGATAACACCTCAATCATTAGAGAAACATGTGCTGGACCCCAGCCACATCATCCCGAAACGCTATCTATACACAGTATAAGCACATTACGTTTGCTACTTTAGAATTAGTGTCATGTTCTGCCAAGTATCCAAACTACGTTCCCATGCCATAAACCTGTTTTACTCATGCACTCGTGTCAAATTATGCGCCAACTTCTGCCAAAAGCACTATCTCTCATACATGATATTTCCTCGCTGATTAAAGCTGACAAACCCTGTATACCAACTTCTGCATCCCTGCTTGGCGTTTTATGCCTCTATTTAGCACAAATGTCAAAAACCGAAATAATGGCACATAAACTCAAATATGTCGGTGGCGTTCCATGACACTCAAAGTTTGCCCAAGTAAGTGCATGAGTGCAGAAATGGACGTCAACTGGGAGATTCTTGCAGCATAGACACAGTTATTTACGAGGTACACGAGTTAAATTCATTGGCTAGCCACCATGGGATAGCTTGTATACTATTAGTCCATCCTGCAGTATCCTCGTAAGATAAACAAGCTGCCATAGCGTATTTACTGATATGATTACAGCAAATAGCACAAATTCGACCCAACGGGTGCATTTGGTTTGTCAAACAGAAGGGAAAAGGAATACGAGACATTTATGATAACAGGATAGCTCCAAATTAGTTAATGGCAAATAAAGCCTAAAAGGGAATAATGGCGTATCTTCGGTGACCAACGATGCACAAGCTGTAATATATTATTCAGCTTTCAGATAGCAAATTATACTTCAATTTAGAGTTACTAATCCTAGACTCAATTCCTTTAAATTGGGTTACGCTGACGATTGCATTACTTTTAAAACGTGTATTGAATTACATTTCAATTTAAGCCTGTTTACAGAATTAATCAAACGAATAAAATTGACGAGATCTGACATCTGAACAAACTAAATGATGCACGTCTAGTGAAAGTTAATCTGCCCCGTACAGGGTGTCTGCAAATGATTCCTTACTGCTGATTCGCGAATTCTTTGCGGCCATATATCAAACATATGTAGGTTGAGTTTGATGATATCAAACAAGTTTCTTTCAAAGTTTTGTTTGGAAATTTCTCGCAGTTACCGCCTTAGGCCGCTAGAGGGCGCTGAGCTGAAAGAGCCCATTGCTTCATTGTACCAAACTCGATCACCAAATCTCTAATATTTACACATATCGAGAGCTTATTGATGTCAAAATAGTAATAAAGTTTTTCTACGTATTTTCATTTTAACTTTGATTATGAGTTGGATACAGAACTCACAGTGGATTATTGAAATAACCGGAATCATTTATAGACACCCTGCACACTGATGTTTTTTGGTTATACGACAATGTCTCTTGTGTGAAAAGTCAAACTAATTCGGTATTAAACTTAACTGGGTTGCCTTAACTCAAGCGCTGTCTAGACGATTCGTTATTACATTCCCCTGCAGGACGTTAGTACGCTTATTAATTCTAATATTTCGTGATAGTGAATGGTAAACCAAATTTGATAATTTGCATCGGAAAACGGCATCTAAACAGTTCAGAGGTAACTCATCAAATGCGAAATAAAGCACGTGACAATCACATTTAAACCAGAAATTAATTAATGCACATTTTAACGACTTTGAAATATTGCTTCGGAAACAAGGGCAGCCCTATTGTGACATGTACGTAACCAACCATGAGAGAATAAATCGAATTAATAATTACGTAAACTAATTACACGTATATGCTTCGGACAATAAAACAACCCTAATAGCATCTGCACCAGTTTTAATGATTAAAATCCGTCAGCAAGAAGCGTACGTCACACAAAATAATCAATATGTCATGAAACTAATAAACTCTTAAAGTGCTTAGGGGATTTTATTTTGTTTGTCCAAAACAGCACGTGGTAATACTAAAGTCACCTGTCTGTCAGGTTTCCTTTCAATCTCCTGAATATTGCATTAATAAACCTTCAGGACTCATCCTGTCAGTCAGTCCTACGCAGTAAATGAAACCCATTGTGCTATTCCCTTATAATGATGTGTATGTGATCAAACACACCTTCTATTGATCGGAAAGTTCTGACTTTGTGTCAACATTTACCTTCAAAGTGGAAGCAATTTGAATGAAAGGGGAAAAATACGGAACTATTTGAGCGCCAGTACTTTTGATATGTTGCAAAGCAGGAAGAGGGCTGAAACGTCAACTCTATACTTGATTCTTAAAATGTCAAAAGAAATCAAAGTGCAGGGCTTTGCAGTTGACAAGATAGATTATGGAAAAGATATCATTTTCTGACTAAAGGCAACAAAGCAGGAAGAAACATGCGTTTAATGCAGTGTTTAATTAGAAGCAAAAAATTGTAATGTCAGTCAGACCTGAAGAATTTTTTAATAAACAATACATGTGCATGCCATTACAAATGATGATGCAAAAACTGTAGCAAAAATCACCAATAGTATTTTAGATAATGAACTCTATGCACACCCTTAGTAATTACATTACAATAAGTTGTATTCATCTGCATGCATGTAATGCATGTACAGAGTATCCAAGAAGAAAAGATAAGAAAACTGTCAAGAACTTTTGTGCACAGAAAACACAGATACTGTATGTACTATTTTTGAAAAAACGAGTGATCAGTAAATTCATTGTGTATACTTTGCCTTCCCTGGATGCATGTTTTAAGGGGGTTTCATTACTTTAATATGCAATTGATGTAGTGTACTGTTGTAAGTAAACTTTGGGCAAAATTTTGTAATGTTAAGGAAATGTTTTAATATTTTGAAATGTGCCACTAATTACTTAGTTATACGGATATAATTTCCCATCTTTTGTCAAACACGCCACTATTGAACTATTTTCAAAAAATACTTCCAAAAGTTGACAATTGGCATAACATGGTGGAGTTGTCAGTGCTGCTTCAATGACCATTCAAGGACATGTTAAATATTTATCTTCTACAATAGTGACACTAGTGCCATCAAGCAGGATTCATGTGGACTATTGGTATTGGTAGAACAGGTCACCCCAAGCAGTATTTAGGGAATATCACATTTTGGACAATTTTTGAAATGTGCCACTGTTGCAGCCGGTAGGGATGTGTTCCCCATAGGAAGCAGCAATTCAAGTGCAGATGCAAGAAAACACACAATGGTTTATATTTGTACTTCACCTAGTTGAGTACGAAGACTATGCTTGTGAATAGAGGGTCACCTGCAAATCAATTCGATAGAGAAAAATCCTTTTTTCTTTGCAACCTTTTGCAACCAGCTTCAGACGCCCCCAAAGGTCAACGAAATTCCAGCAGACGTTCAAGACGTGCTATCAGAAGTAATAGCACTACCAAATCCACGTCTCCTCTCGAGAAAAGAAACTTGAAAATCCAATTCATTCTTATGCGTCGCACATTGCCTTTGGTTGCTATGGATTTTGTGTGGGGGCAGGAGTGGCTTAATTCATAGTCTGTGCGTCTAGGCGGCCATACGAGTGGACATTCAAATGGGTCCATATCCAGGCTGTCATATAAATTTCCGTCCTTGTTCCCTTCAGGACAACTCGGTGCCTGTCAGAAATACTGATGGAATGAACGAAGCGCCAAGCAACCAAAGGTGAAAAAATGTGACATCGGATCAACGTCTGCAGCAGATAGGTTAGAGAAATGAAATACCAGCGTCTAGTTTCAAACTTAATACCAAATTCCAGACTTAAGAACGAAACTGGTAAATAATTAAAAAGTGGAAGGAGACTAAGGCGAAGTGCACCAAAAAGTCGATTTTCGACCCTTTAGCCTCTAATTAATTTTCGTCCAAATTAGACATGTCCAAAAATTCACCTTTTTGGACCTCAATTCCAGTATAAACAAGTGTTGTACAAAATGACAAACACCTGCCAGTATATCGTATCATGAATTTGGAATGCTATCCTAATATAGCATCAATACTTCTTAAATTGGCAAGTTTTGTACATTCCAGGGAGGATTCCAGGTTTTAAAATTTAGGACATCTTTGGGGAAAAACTTGGACAAATGTAGAACCGTGAAAAGGTGAACGTTTTGAAAGCAGATTTTCATTGTTTACTATTGCATACAGTTTCATGTTATAATAAAATTATAGAAGAATAAAATTGTGTGCAATTTATCTCCTGTCCATCTTTTGAACAATTTTTTCCCCTTTTTCTTCAATCCCTTGGATGTCATCCTGGGCCTTACCATAATCAAACATTTAGCAAGAAGTTTTAGGACTTTTAGGACATTAAGGACATTTCTGGTATCATATTTTATGACTTGTTTGCCACCTTTTAAATTGTCCAGTTGTACATGGTCGTAACTGTTCTCATATTACGCTGATACAAACAGCGTCAAATTTGGACATATGGGGACAAAATTTCCCAAAACCTATTTCCAGCAACTTAAAGATATAAATAGAAATCAGAGAGGTTTTCTTGAAGGCGCATTTATTATGCGAACCATTTGCATGCTCCCCAATCAATGTTTGCGGAAATCGGGAAACGGCAGAAGTGCATTTCCACGACACTCCAATCGTCAGAGCGCCATAATTTCAGCATTATCATAGCAATCTTTGCTCACGATAAATGCCTACACAGACAGCAAATCTTGCCCCCAGCAACTGCTTGGCAGAAAAATGCTTCGAAGCAAGTGCTGAAAACTGTTCAATGATTCATTTCGTGGAACTGTGTCAACACGACTGCTAATGGAAAGTAAGCAGCAAATCAATTATAAAAGTTATGCTCCATGAACAACCCAGCCACAGGTCACCACAATGGCTATAATCACTGACTCAAAAAATTTCGAAATGACATTTTTTTTCAAACCATGAAAAAAGAAGCTGATGGCTCATCATTCGCCTGAACCTTTCCTTCTTCCCTATCAGCATTTGGTCAACCACCACATCCCTTCTAAGATGATGTTATAATACTTGGAAGTCCACGTATCACACTTTACCATGGGAGGAAATTCAGAAGTTTCATTATATCAACACTATTTAATCAAATGCCCGAGTACTTATTAGCCATAAACAAAATAGATGAACTTGAACGAAAATTAAAGTGTTATATTCTAACAACTTAAAATGATATGGCCTATTTGCTACTAATTTCATATAATCTTTAACCTAATGCTATGTATAATATGCTATAGTATGTACTATGTACACTGTAAACCATAAAAGTACAAATGCAGCTTTTCTGGGGTACAAACGCACATTTGCACCCCATTATAGGACTTGGGTACCTTTTCATTAATAAATGACCCACATCCATGTCTGCTAATGACCTTCATCATGGAATGTATGCATTTGGTCATCTTGTGTACCCTTGTAGTTTTTGCAAAAATAAGCAAAAATAAGAAAAGAAAAAATAAATTTAAATTTACCTTGGGGGTACATTTGCCATGGGCATATGTACCTGAAAGTGTTGAAAATTAGATAAAAATGATTATCATAAACGTACCTAAAGAGAGTAAATGATTTTAATATTTGTACCTCAAGGTACAATATGGACTCATATGTACCCCTAGGAACACATGTCAAGGATACACGTGCAATCAACAAATGTACCCATAGGGTATGTACAGTATATAGTTTCAAAACGTTTGTTCCCTTAAGGTTCAACATTTGTACTTTTTCCGTTTAGAGTGTAGTGCGTACTGTGTAATTGCGAAAAACAATTACTATTACTATCTTGCAGAAAGCAGGAGTAAAACTGACACCACAGCCAGCTATGCACATGTACTCCAATGAGAACAGGTGGTCAGCATGAGCATATCACCTTAACAACATCAAGCCCGACTTATTTAGCCAAAATGCCCCTGCACCGAAAGCTCATTAATAAGTTGGGCACAATCTGTGTTCTTCCGATTCATTAGACCAAACTGCACACATCAACGATCGCTGATTGCGCCTTTGGGACATAATTCAGAAGGCAGCCAATCGTGCCTAGTGCCCCACTTAGACCAAGCCCATATCAGGAAGACAAGACTGACGACTAACCCACAAAACCTATCTACTTTCTGAGCCATTCCGACATGGCAAAAAAAATTAAAGGAAGCGAACAATTTTCCATGCGATATTATTATTATACCAGAAACGCTTTTGTCATAACAATATCCCATTTTTCACGCTTTGAGGATCACGCATCTAAGGATGGGACCTTTCTTTCAGATGGCCTGACAGTTATGCGGGCTTCATTGACACATTATGACAAACGAGTCGAGCTGGCCTTTATGGGGATCCTTTCTATATCTCACTACATCACACACCCTTTGCTGGAAAAAAGGCGCTCACTAATAAACAATGCTTTGACAGAAACTTCATCAGGCACTGAGCAATTAGTCAGAAAATACACTGCCAGGCGAACGACAATTAATCGGTCAGACATTTCAGCAGCCTGTCACGATATGCTTTCTGGTGAATAGTTTGAAAAAAAGAAATGCATCGATCGGTGATTTCTGGAAGCCCCCAGCGTATATATTTAATAAAGGATGCTTATTTAATAAACCTAGCGTTGCGTCATCGTGATCGCACATCCATGGCCAGACCTATGTCAGCCATAAATGCAGAGTCATCCAAAGTGAATACTTGCAATTATTTCTAAAATACGCCCGGAATTTCGTAATTTGAACGTAACACGTATTGCCATCGCTGCCCAAATGCTTGCTCATTAATTTTCAATTTTAAATTCATTATGGGGCTACAACAACTAATTGAAAAATAACAATTGGTGCAAAAAAATCATACAGAATGACAACATTGTATTATACATTTAAGAACAATAGTCATAGGTTCACATTATCGAATTACAAGTGTCGTGTTCCACGAAAGTAATAGCATTGGCAATTAATTTCCTTGTAACTTGTAATGAATTTCCGACGGGAAAATGGAGACTCGTAAATGAGGTGTGTTCAGAATTTTGAATTTTGTATGAGAATAATTTCATATCTCAAATTATTATGTAAAACTATAGCGAATAAATTATTTTCAGCATTTTTCTTCACAGGGCGAGCATCACATCGTAGCCCAATTAATAAATTTAAAGTTATAAGTTTGACCATAGATTTGTACGATTAATGATGACCACAGGTGTATTTCTTGGGTGTGTTTAATCAAACATAATGAAACGTATGCCGCCCCTCGAATACGGCAATCATTAAGTACACCACTGTATTCATTGTTTGCCATCTTTAAGGGGCATACTAAAAAAAAACTGTTAAAAGTTGGGACATTCTTTGGATCACTTCTGGAAGTGATTAGTTTTTCTACATTTACATTTTCATTATTGATCACAACCACAAAATTGCTTGTTTCAATTGATAGCTTGAGTTTCTTAACTTCTGTATCAAAAGATTTGTTAAATTTCCCTGACTTTTTAAAATAAAGCAATCTTCCCTGACTTTTCCCTAATTTCTACAGGTTTCACAGGTCTGGGGGAACCCTGGTTTATGCTACACTCAACTCACCATTATTTCAGTAACATTATTTTGCCATTAATGGCAAAATAATTGCACTTTAATGGTACTTTTTCGATGTGAATGTTTTGCTGGGAACCTTAGACGTGGTTTATGCACGGCCCCTATTTAAGGGGGTAATGAAGGGAAATTTCTCCATTTGGAGTTGTAAATTTCACTTTCTAAACTTTGCAGGACTAGATTGAAAATCAAGGAAAATAAAATGCAATTTCAGAACTGCAGATTCCTCGTAACCTTCTACAGTTGAATCATTGATCAGACGTATTACGTATGCAAACACGTTCTCTTTAGCCTCACTTTCTTGAATAATTTTCAGATGGCAAATCGATCCACGAATCCGCCGTCACGCATGGATTGCCCTGGAGTTTTCCAAGAACACAAGTACACCTTAGCAGGTGATCACAAAGAGCAACTTTCTGTAACAATGGATTCCGTGGCAGACACAGAATGCTGCATCTGAATGATAAAGTGCCTTAAAATGCACCAATGAATCTAATGCATACGCTGTGAAGTTTCATTATAACAGCACCTCTGAGAAGAAAGCTCTCTCTTTCCGCAGTTGTTGGTGGCAAATTTGCCACTGTTAATATTCTCCTTACATATTTTTTCTCACTCGATTTCCTTTTATAACATGTGCACTTTAGTACAAAGGGCAGATATAAAACAATCTTATAACGAGCGAAAATCCTAAATGAGCCTTGAAGAGCTTATAACAACTAACTGCTGTTTCAGGATTCATTCATTAAGGCAGATTTGCAGCAACTGTTCAAATAAATTCAAATAATAGCTAGATGGAGGGTTTTGCAAGATGAGAACAGTAAAATTAAAACGTTGCACGAAATATGAGGCAGAAATTACGACTGAACAAGCATAACGTGTTGCTTTAAACAGAGTAAAGTCACAAATATACACCTTAAATGCCAATAATTCTGTAGTTTACTGCACAGATTTTGTAAATCTAATTTTTGGAAAAATTGTTTACCTATATTCTGAATCACCTATGTCATAGTGACGTTGTGCTCATACTTAGGACCTCCACATAAACTAAACCGAAGATAATCGCAATTTCAATTATCAATAAAACCAGTGGTTTGTATGCATTTTTTGTAATGGTACTGTATACCTCTGGTCGTAGCACCGATGTAGTATATGTCCGTATGTTAGATAAAAATAATATTGCACTTTTAAGTATCCATGAATCGACACAAATTGTGTATTATTTAAAACAAAAAACACTCGAAGATGCATACGGTGTACATTACGTATATCATATCCAACTCAGGCCACATAAGCTTATAAATGTTAGCAATAATAATTATTTCAATAATCAGTGTATGACTTGGCCAGCAAACGAAATCTTTAAGACGTCATTGTGAACAAACTGAAAGAGTGGACTTACAATTCATGTGCAGCGAACCATGGAAATGGACTCAGCCAACAGAGTGCGTGGAAATACATTCACCAAAAGAAAAATACAGAAATATTTCCCAATTTCCATAACTTTTCCAGACCAGCAGACACCCTGTTTAAAGTTGGGCCTAGTAATTGATGACACAATTTATCGAAACAGAACAAAGAAACGAATGGATAGCCTGTGCTAAACAAACAAAAACACTGCCTTCGTATTTCTTCATTAAATGAAGGCATTTTCGTACTTGGCTGATCGTCACCGACTGGATTATCAATCGCTTCGTAGACCACAACGAACTTCTAGCAATGTTCAATACTGTTAAGATGTGTCAAAGCCATCTGAGAAAACATTTCATCGACCCTGACATACCCTGAAACCCATCGTCCATGTTTATTTATACCGCGTAAACACGTATTGTTTTTCTTACTTTCAAGATAGGTATATAGCAACGCTATCAAAGTCATTTGTCTTCTTTAACCATCGTTTATGTTCAGACTAGTGTGAAATTCCAAGCATCTTGGAAGTCTTAAAAGTGGACAATATAGTTACCAGAAAATTACATTTAAATGGCGACTGTATCATGTGGTTTAGATGGAAAAAATGTCAATCTAACTGTTAATGTATAGAAAATTATAGCCCTGGCACAGCATTTCACAATCCATAAAACTCCATGTACAGGGTGAAATCATAAAACAGCTTGGAAATTAGAAATTTACGTAAGCTAACGATGTAATGTCAGCTTTAGCTACCCCTTGCAACCAGGCAATCACTGCGAGCCTACCAGCTGTACATATAGTGCACAAGGAAAAACAATAATAATACATATCAATAAGGGTGTAAGTCCAACAGCTATCAAAGGCATCACTGAATGTAGGAATGCAACATCAATTGATTTTCGTAACGATGGTAGGACGTAATGATCATCCTTAGGCGTTAAAATTGGCACAACCCACAATTATTACCATATGAATACACACATCTAAGGGAAGATAACGCAATTTCCGGTACGTCCTGTACTTTTTCGATTTAAAGAAGTTCGTAGGCAATATGCTAATTAGAAAACACAAGCAATGAGGCGCTTGGATGATGCATATCCTTAGAAAAACAACGAATAATTAGAAAATAAAGCCAGTGTCAGACGAGAAAAACAGCATAAAGAGAAACAAATAGCACCGATCCATTTTCATTAAAATAAATTCTTCGCCCGCCATTGTTAGATGAGCGCCTTATTTTTGGTGCAACAAAGCGCCCAATTTTAGCAAATGGGAGCTACACGTAAGTACTGTAGGCTTATCTGGAATTCCGTTGCAATTTCCAGTGTTGCATATTTTAACACTGAGCCATAGATGCCACCTAAAAGTTTAGTGCAGCATTTAAAATTTGCGTAATGCGCTCGTTTCTCATTGCTTTTAATCCACCAGCTATCCCTTCCATCGATCAAATTCCTATTCGGAATAATCCCAAGACCCAAGCTTTTCGTAAATGACCTTTAGGCCCCGGATTAGCAGCCGCCAAAAATTATGTGACCCTAACCGTGCCACCCGAATCTGTCATAACGTTCAGATATCGCCACCCATTAACCAAGATCTGCCCTTGATCTCAGACACCATCATTTTAAAAGAAACCAATGTCGATAACCTGATCTCTGACCTCGAGCATCTTCACGCTTTATTTGAGACTCGAGTCATCTATACTCTATGTCAGTATACAATGCATTAATACGCCTACTTGTGCTGCTATCTATATCGGCTTTAAATACCCACATTAAAAATACCTACACTGCGCATACTTACATACTGCAATATACATGTACTTAGAGATGCCAATTAAACGTGAACGGTAAGTTAAACATTGTTTTGTTAAACTAGGTTGAAAAAAACGAAAGTTTAAGTTAACGTTCATACTTTTAATAAAAGTTAAATAACGTTTATTTTGCATTGCTAAGTATCACGTGAATCATACTATGTAATGTCTTCCTCAACATTTTCAATCACAATTACTATGTTCAACTGATTGTAATGATCACAATATGCCTTGAAGGCTGAAAACATCTCTAAATACATGTAAAACACGATGTACATGTACCGGTGCATTGATGCTCGGATATGGAAACCAACGCATTAAAAATCAATAATGTTGGAGTTGAGTGTGATTGCAGATTGGAATTTGATATACGCGGCTATGCAAATAAAACGTCTCTTAAATGCAAAACACAACGATATAAAGGATCCGATTTCCAGTATGTAAAGTTTCGGCGCGCTGCATAACTTTTTATTAAAATCTATGAAATTGAATATAACATAGCTAGGAGGTCCTCGTGAACTGGGCTTATAAAATCCTGCAGTAGTAATAAAAATGCAGCCAGCTTAAATGTCTTAATAAGAAAACACGTACGGAAAGGCCATGTATGTACAATATATCACATAAGCATGTACAGTGTAGTATGCGTGGGCACGATGTTTCATCTTCTTGATAAACTAATGGCCCATAAAAGGGGGTTCAAAACCAAATTGGCAGTTGGACGCATCGGGCACGTTTCATAATCAAGTTAAGGAAATAACGGCGCTTCCAATAGTGATGGCTAGATGATCTTCAGAAGGATATCGGATTGCACGACATATAAAACCACGATTCAAGGAATTAACAAGCTGCTCGCTCGCATAGCTATCATGTGATTATGTTAATTTCGCATTAATTAAAACAAGTCAATATTTAAACAAAATGCTGGGGCATTTCAGCGTTGAATTAGTAACGACCATATGACAAGCCTATCCCTGATTATCTCCCCCTCCCATTCCCCCACCCCAGTGACTAATCATTGGTTAGAAAAATTCAGACTTTAGCGAAATATTCACATCAAAATCAGAACTGATGGATTTTAGTCACACAGCAGCACACAAAAATTGTCATAAGGTAAATTTTGGGAAAACCTGGTTGACAAATGACAGATTTTAGCTGAATTTCTTAGATGTTAAGAAATGATGATTTGGTTGCCATCATGATTGAACGTCTCTTATGATGGCATCTAATCATAAATTTGTATGGTATTCCTTTAATATCAATAGATAAAATCCGACCAATCAAAGCAAAGCTCTAGAGGGCAAATCAAAATTGCAACTTCGCATCTCTACTTAGATGGCATCAAAGGTTAGAAATTGGTAGGCAACAATCAATCAAATAGAAATTCCTCTGAGGCGCATCTTGCGTGTCCTAAAACGCTCAAAAATTTAATCAAAGGCAAAATATCATGACCCTTGTGTTAGTTTTGCTGCAAGGTTCGGGTGTGGCACAGACCAAATACGTGAATTCTTGTGTTGTGAGAGTAAAGACCCTTGTGTGAATGTCATGACTTTCCTATGACCCGAATTTCATTCCATGACCTAGCGGTGACTTCCATGACCGGTACAGACATCCTGTGCAAGAATGACACCTGTACTAGCTGTCGCAAATGAGCCTTTTTTGCGTTTGTGTTTAACATAATTTAACCTGATTAACCTAAAGACTTAATTTCTTTATTTAGCTACCCAACCGCCACGACCACCAGGCAATCACTGTCAGCTTTCAAGCCGTTAGGAGAAGCCCAGATTGGCAAGTGAATGAATCTCAAACAAGAAAAACTTATCCAACAGATAGTGCATCAAAACTTACAATTATTAAAGAACATTGCCATCAGCCAGCTCAAGAAAAATCGATAATCTCCAAGTCCCAGACACTGCGAATGGATTCGAGCAGACAAAATGGGACAAATTCATTAAAACAGATACTTTGCTTTTCCCGCAATGACATCGATCAGTCAGGGATTGGCCGCTATGAAAACTGCTTGGCCTTTTAGGAGCACCCCATAAAATAAACCGACGAAAGATGCAATTGCAGGCGTGTGGATGTTTCGTGCCCTCCATAAGCTTTCTCTCTTATTATTAATCGATATAAGTTGCACAATAACAACTGACAATGTGCAGTGATAGGATTACTGCACTTGTCATGGCCAAACGTTTGTTTCTTTACTCTCACAACACAAGAGTTCACGTATTTGGTTTGTGCCACACCCGAACCTTGCAGCAAAACTATGTGGGTAAAAATAATGCATTAACCCTTGACCTTTGCGCACTCAGGCAACAGTGGCCATTCCCTCTCACCACCTTATCTCGTATGCATCAGTTTAACTCTCACAGAGTTCAATCTCTTTTCGGGCCCTTAAATGCATTATGTATGATGGAACAAGGCGTTGACTAATACGATAGGATTCACCGAAACATCGGAGGTCTACGACTAAATAAATTAGATGGCCAAATTAGACCATCCTCGGGGAGAGCTGCTCGTGATAAGCACTAATCGATCCCGACTGCTGTAAGCCTAGAGGACAAAGCGTCTTAATACGGGCTGTTAAGAAATTGCATTATCGTTGAAGGCCACGCTCTTGCAAAACTGCGCATATTGTATTTATGCAAATTAGACAATACTAATTAAGATCTCAGCGTGGAATTATCTTGTCACTTGATATGAAGCCCCCAAGCTGGTAGCGCCATCTATCGAGATTTTTAAACCACTACCCCATGTTAGGTTTTATTATTCGTTTTCTTCACCCCGTATGCAGTGATGAAATCGTCATTGACAGAATGAAATTCGAAATGAGAAAATTTTGCAGATTTTAGTCACATAAAAGCACATTTTCAACAGATAAATGTCGTAGTCGAAATTTTTTGCTAACTGGCAAATGATTAGGGTGGCAACAACTTTTTCAGATAAATTTTATAAGTACAATTTTTAGGAGTTTTTTTAAAAAAGTAATATTTTTAGTGAAAAGAAACAAATTTGGGTGCATTTTTTGTCTGTACCAATACTAAGCTAGAGGCAATGTTGTCAAACAGCACAATTGTTTTTGAATATACAGTGTATAGGTCTTTGTCCAGATATTGATGAATTTTTTTAAGTACCTTTCGTATGTCACCCCGATGATGGATGTTAACCAAATGTTTTACTAAACAGCAATGATGACATCATTCTTTTATCATTCATCATTGCATGCATAGTGTCTACTAATAGTCAATAAAATGCAGTAGTTATAACATTTCGAACATACTTTACCAATTGGAAATCTTAAAATAACCACGACCTGGTTTTAAAAAATGCATGCAGACTGAAACACATGTACAGCAATGCCAAAACATTGTTACTTGAATTTCCAGCAAAACTTGAGGGCGAATGAAAATGCAAACATTTCCTACAGCAAATCTTGATTTAGAGACCATTCTTGGTTTAGAGCCACAATTTATGAAGAACCTCTTGTAAATAAAGAGTAGAAAATATGGCTAAATCTACCTGGGAATGCTAGCATACCTTCGAACGCATATTGCATAATAAATATTACTTAAGGCAACGAAACTGAGTTTCTTTCGAGAATTTCAGGCAAATTTACATGTCTCTCGAGCCTATTTCATGCTCAGCATCTCCTCCATGGCCGATAAATCACCAGCCTAGCCTGATATAAAACTTCCCAAACTGTAAGATGCAAAAATAATGTACGTTGCGCAATTTATTTTACGTCCTTGTTAATAACGAGGCTTCAGTTTTTTAGTGGAAGGGGTTGCACGACGAACACGTTGTTAATGCGTTCATTATGTGCAATGATATTCAACACCCGATACGATCACCGCCAGCCTGCAAATTTGTCATGTCTTTGTGTAGATGGTAATTTCAAAAGTCATTAATAAAAATCCCCAAATCAATAAACAACACGAGTGAAGCCAGTAAAAGTTCCCAGGAATTGTTTGCTGTGGACTGGGTCTAAAGCCCAGACAGGCAAGATTGGAGAAAATAAAAACCATAGAAAAGCTTGATGAGTGATGGCGGAATTATCTAAGATGCCAACAGCTATTTATCGTGAAAAATGACTGATCCATTGCTTATTTAAACCAGAAAGACCGTGGACTTAGAAAGGGAGAGATATATGTCACCGACAATACGAGCAAAGCGAGATAAAATGAGCATTCGATGATTCCGCATTACAAACATTTCATCATCGCTGAATGTTTCATTATTCAATTTTTCAAGCTATCTCTTGGTTGCCCCATACGGCGTAGACAAAACTTGGACGGCATGATATATTACCAGAACTGTTCCGTTTTAAATAGTATTTCCAGTTGGCAAACTTGACATTACTTTATATAAACTGGAAATAACGCTCCTGGCTCATAATTTAACTTGATTTGAGAATTAAAGTAAAGAAAATAACCAATTAATGTTAATTTAAAGATATTGATATGCATGCAAAATATGAGGACTTGAGGACTTCAATGCACTTGAGATTTTTTAAAATGAAATTCCATGACTCTTCAGTTTTTTCTATTACTACTTTATTAATTTATAAATTTGAGTTATTTTGGTTTGATTTTGTTTGGTTTATTAATTTATTGATTTCAGGTATATGGCAAATTGAAATGGCACCTACATGTACATCCATAATGTATATTGCAGAAATAGCAAAAATAAATTACAAAATGTGTGTTACTGTATTATTGTAAGCCTTGAGACAAAAGAATATTATAGAGGGTTTCCCCGTCATGTATAACCCTAACCCTAGAACTACCCTGGTTCTACCCTACCCTACCCTAGTAACGAATTTTTTTTCCTTAGCTGCCCCTTCGCAGGGGGCAATCACTGTCAGCATACCAGCTGTCTTAAGAACCCTTTAATAGCTGTTGATTCTAATAATCAACATTAACTAAATCCAAATGCACTCCCTTGAGTTAGCTTTCTATAGAGGTAACTCAGATCAATACAATGACAAAAGCATGTCCACCTCAACATCCCACCCAGTCAGTCAACTACGAGCTGGTGAAAATACCTATAGAGTACCAGGAGCACGACAATATTAAGACATCTCGGAAAGGCCTTCAATTAATTGACAGCACTAATTCTGAGTAATACAGCACTTGACAAGGGTTCATGGACTACAGGCATGTAACTCTCGAACGAGCATTGTCAAGAAAGAGGACCTTTTTATGTGAATCTCTATCCAGACTTGAAACCACACAAAACCTATAAAAGCGACAAAAATGCTAGCTGCTAGACCATAAGCCACAGTTTAAATTCCCGAAAAAAAAAATGAAAAGGCGTTAAAAGTTTAAAAAAAACGACTGAGATCAACTTCAAGAGAAGAAGTGATACCTAAAATCCGTTTGACACTTCAAGATTTCCAGATAATCCTCTATAAAGTTCCATTCACTAAAGTTCATTTCGATTACAGGGCATCACAATCAATATCGGGTAAGATGTTTGAAATTTTGATACAGTAAAATGCATGAAAATGCGGTCCCAAAACAAATACCGGTATATCAAACCCAGCAAGTGTTCTATCTCAGCAGGCAAACATGATTCCCAAAAGTAGAAAAACATTGTCATATTTACATGCATGCATTATCAATTTTCAAAAGTCAGCAAATTTAAATGAAAATCATTTATCGTACTCAATGCAGGACCAATAAATGAAAAAGTTGGAAGCATTGCGTTAACATATAACAGATTTAAGCTCCCAGTGTATGTGCGATTATTGTTCGCTTTATACCAGATACTTTTGTACAACAGAGCAGATCCTGCTTCCAATGTGCACAAAATATTTCTATTTCAAGAATGACACATAATGTCCTATTAATGTTTTCTGTGTTTTACCAGGCCTAAACTAACCCCAAATATAACTTATCTATTTAGTTGCCCATCAACCAGGTAATCACTGAAAGCCTATAAGATGTTAGGAGAAGCCCACTTTCTCACAGTGTCTATGACGAAACATTGTTCATTACAAATACGAAAGCTCAACGTATTTTGACGTTGTAATGAAACGAGTAGTGTGGAGACCTACTTGGAAATCATCCTAACCCAACAGACTCTGCAACACTTCCACAATGTGCCTCATAAATAAAAACGGTCAGGGTAGTTGACAGTGGAACTTGAGTCGTCCAAGTCTGCTATGACTGTCAAGATTCAGGACATAATTTGGTTTGCAAAAGAGAGCAAATCGATCGCAAAAACGCTGCCCAAGTCGATATATCAAGAAAGGACAATGCCTCTGTCCTGGACAGTAAGTAAAATTTCTTCCGAATCAATTTCACCCTTGAGATGATCGATTCGAAGCAAAACGGCAGGAGATCAGGACAAAACCTTTACCCGTGATCAAATTACTACTATGCAATTATGTTTATTAACCAGGACCACGAATATCAGACATATTTTTCCCTTAAATTGGCATGCTTTAAAGTTGGATCCCAATGAGGACTTTCCTCAACCTTTTCTAAAATGTGTTTAAGAGTACACAGAATGGATGTCTTACCCTAATTTCCAACTTTAAGACGACTAACATAGAACTATATTATTTTTCCTAAAACTTTTCAAAACTATGATTATGATTATACAGAATGGATGGCTTACCCTAACATGGGGCTTTCCTAAAATTTGATATAGCTCTTCTCCATCTTTGTCGAATTCATTATGACATTCCCTCAGTGCTTCATAGACCTGCAGACACAAAGCATTCTTCGTTTAATCGCATAAATTAACGACATTAATTATAATATTCCGAAAAGCTGTTGCACCATTTGGAGCATATAAACAGCATGTGGTGGCGCTGCTTGTCTTACCTCTCGAGCTCTCTGGAGCGCATCTGAAGGAGGATTTTTGATAGGGCTGTGAGACTTTGTATTGATTTTGTCGTACAACTGCAAAAGAAGAAAAAAAAGATGGAATGAAGCGCCTGTTGTACAACCTCATGAATGAACAGAAACAGTGAATGAATTCCCTGTAGCCAGGTTCTCAGATCAACCGCCAGAAGGCAGCAGCACATGGAGTAAGAAAATTAACATCATTGAGATGACCTATCGCCTTTAAACTTATATTCCTACTATGCACACTGAATGGAGATCATTGCAGTGGTACGAAAAATGCTGATTATTCATGTATTACGCAAGTGAAAATTTGCTCACATGAAAATCTCACTGCTGACGACTTTTCAGCAGACTATGATATGGATGTATGGACTAGCATAGCCTCAATTAGCCAAAGTCATTTGCTCCCATTTTAGTTCAAATGTAAAAACAACTACTGAAACAATAATAATATATGAAGAAAACAATTAGCCTTCAACAATATCAAGAAAATGGCGAATTTATGCCCAAGTCGACAAGTTTAAAAACATTGTATGCAACCATACAGGGCATATCCTTTGAAAATAAAAATTAATATGTTTCATAAATCTTTGTTTGCTCTCCAATTAAATAAATTACAATATTCATGCCAATATTTATTGGCAAAAAGTGTTAAATAGTCAATCACAACAATAAAATTGCATGTGCCACAATGTGGTACGAGGGCAGTGACAACTATGATGTAGCAACATAGGAATTAAATATTTTTATAAGGCGAATTCAATATTGGGCAAATGTTGATACTGAGAAATGTCAGGTTTAAAAAATTTTTCCCAAGATGGTAGTCACCATAACTTGTGATGTAATGAGGTGGGAGGATGATAATTTATTGAGGAGAAGTATCCCAATAAATTGACCTGGAGGAAATTTGGTGGAAGAGGAAATTGGTTAATAGCTAATAACTTTACCAATCAACTATAGAACAGACCCTTATTATTTCACACACTGTACATATGCATGTAAGGATTACCGATATACATGTACAGTAAACGTTTGGAATGGAAACCTGCCTGCAAAACTATTAGCACCAACCATGTCCATTAAACAGCACTCAAACGATTACACGTGTTCTGTAATCTGATTTAAGTGGCGCTGATTGGACACATACAGCTAGATATCTGGTAACACCTTGCACGTACACTGTACATATAAAAGGGTTTTAATCATGGTTACACCGAGACACGATTCAACTCACTTAGCAGAAACTGCAGACGTCTAACGTACGTGTGGCTTATATGAAATGTAGAGATTCAGTTTATTCTGGAATCAATGGTGCACCATGGGTTAACATGTCCACTCAAATGAGGGTCCATCCACCGACTGTGAAAATGACCAGCAGACATAAAAGAGAGCCCAATTCTATTTTCGCAACGCTTAAAAGTTGCCAATCGTAATGAAAATCTGATGAATGGGAGCCCCTTGGCGATGGGTTTCTTTTATTGTCAGGGCCGCCATTACTATAGGACCCAAAGAATGGCCCAAATGGTCAGCTTTGGATTCTTGGCTCGCCAATTCATCCCGAAACGTATATAAAAGGAACACAATAGGAAGGCCGCGAATATGACTTTGTCAGATATGGCATAAAAAAGGCATTGGTCAGTACTGACTGAGATATACGCCAACTGAACACACAAAGTGGAATTGGGGTGGTCAGTGGCAGCTGCTTACGACAGCTTTGCTCGATGGTCTTTCACTCATTATGGCTTAACCGAGACACTTTTAATGAAAGCCGATATTTTCGTGTCACCAATAACATGATACAATGACAAGACATGGTCCAATACCCTTGCACTTTCATAAATAATTACAGTAACTTATGGTTCTTTGCCAATGCCTCTCCTAAGATTGACGCATTTGTCAATTTCCTCATTAGGTGACAGCACACAGGGCTGGTATTTTGATAAATGTGGTTTGCAAGAACAAATTCATCAGATCAGTACCGCAACGAGGAGAACTCAAAACTGATATGGGTATGTGTGTCTGAAGCCCAGTACAAACGGTGACATTTTGGCATACACTGTAAACCATAAAAATACAAATGCAGTTTTTGTGGGGTACAAATGTACATTTGCACCCCATTATAGGACTTGGTACTTTTTCATCAAGAAATGACCGACAATGTCTGCTAATGACTTTCACCATGGAATGGCATGCGTTTGGTCATCTTCTGTACCCTTGTGGGTTTTGCAAAAATAAACAAAAATAAAAGAAAAATCATATGTACATTATCATATATGTACCCAAAGGGAGTAAATGATTTTAATATTTGTACCTCAAGGTACAATATGAATGGGTACAAATGTGGACTCGTATGTACCCCTAGGAACACTTGTCAAGGGTACACGTACAATCATCATATGTACCTCAAAGGGTGTGTACATATAGTTTCAAAACGTTTGTTCCCTTAAGGTTCAACATTTGTACTTTTTCCGTTTAGAGTGTAGAAAAATGAGAATATCACCCTGGAAAACCTAGAAACTCTTGAGTGTTTCGTTTTCAGACGTTATTAATTAATTAATATCCAAATTGCTACCAGAAAGACATGCATATTGTCTGTTTATCCTGTATTTTCAATAACCTATATTTTGAAGAGTAAACGATAATTTTATTTAATGTGAATTATACATGCAGTTTGCCTGCATGTAAACATAGTACTGTTCACGTAGTGTGTATGGCAATAATTGCTATGAGTATAGCATTAAAATATTGTCATTTGCTGCTGTGGAGGTGAGACTTAATCTGGAAAGCCTGAACATTCAAATTAAGCATTTCGTTTTCAGAAATTTGTGGTTGCATTTAGGCGTTTCTTCAGAAATGTTCAAATGCTCTTGATCACGAATGATGGATTGCAACCAAATACACTGTAGATTGTGAGTATTCAATACTTTACAGCCTGATTTAATTCTATAATCAATCTAGCTCGAGATATGAGGTCGCATTATCTCAATGTTTACTCTAGCCTGTCACTACTTGTTGGTTTTTTCATATTAAAAGGTAGTGATTCACTTGCCATTTTTCGAATTGGTGGGCAAATCTCGGGTCAATCCTAAGTGATTCTGGTGTTGGTTCACTGAATCACGAAGCATCCTTGTTTAAACGGGCTAGGTGCCAGCGTGCCAAACATTACTTGGTGCAATTTTCGGGAATTCCACCGTACTTATTTATACAGAGCAACACGTAGACATATTTCACAGGTATTTCGCCGTGTAAACAGTTTTACCCCTAATGGTCTAGACGTTTAAATCCATATTTAGCGTCAATTTCGTGCCTGAATTATTTTCAGGTGCCACAGTACATGATTGTTCGTGAATCCACTGTCTGCGGGTCCGTTCCCCAGGGGTCGCGCTGAATCAACCATGGTTTTTTTGCAAATAATTCGACGAAACAATAAACGGAATTGGCATTCCCCCATCTCGCAAGTTATTGGAATGTAGGCTTTTTGGCACGAGGAGAAGCTATCAGGTGTTTTATGAATATGGATGCAGGAAAATTATCTCTCACTATTAATGGCGAATACAGAGTGATGCATGCCTTGGATTTTTGTAGTTTATCTGCATAATGTGTATTTTTTGGACGCAATAAGCTGCTGCGTATGTTTCTCTGAAATATATAGACAACCGGAGCAGGAGAAAGCAGCCCCAT
This sequence comes from Cylindroiulus punctatus, assembly GCA_034695085.1. Lineage (NCBI taxonomy): Eukaryota > Metazoa > Arthropoda > Diplopoda > Julida > Julidae > Cylindroiulus > Cylindroiulus punctatus. The sequence goes on from JAQFYZ010000082.1 coordinate 66,274, forward strand.
CTAAGTCGATGCAAATCCAAACAAGTTTTATTTACAGTCATGATTGTGATTGCTTAGCAAATGACTAGATTGTATACTGCAATTAAGTCTGATGATGTTAGTTGTTTTACAACTTTATATTACTCTTTTGCCGTGCTTATCTGAGGGTGATTCGAAAAAATTTCAAAACTTTCGAACATTATTCTGGCATAGCGAGACAGAAATCGTAAAGACCCACAATCCCTTTCGTAAATGACAAAACACATTGTTAGATAAAATATGCACCCATATACATGCATATGGCGATTCATATGACCTTACCACTTATGTGGGATTGGTATGTTTTTATTACTTGTTCATTCGTGTTACTAATTATTATAACATTCTTCTGAAATTCAAGTCTTCAAGTAGTCTAAGTACTGAAAATGCATGAAGTAGTTAATTCAAGCAAACTGATCTATGAACCAACCTGACAATACTTGTATGAGCAGTGCGCCTCAACAATGTTGCCTTATCCATGTTCAATGTACACCAAATGAACTTTATTGTGAGGCCCATAGCTTGCAACATTTGTTGATAATTCTTTCACAAACATGCGAGCACTTAGTTTTTCAAATTTTATTTATTGTTTTATTCTGAAAAAGAAAAAAATATAAATGTGTGGTCTTGCAAGGTAATGCATACACGTATTTCATGTAATCAGTTATTTCAAATACAAAAATGCCAGAACAAATCTTTCATCAATCAAATGCATTACTTTTGAATTAAAAGTTTGAAATGGCAAATAAGTGTAGGGTACGTTGTTTATGCACAAACCCATCATTCTGATATGAAACGGTTTACTGCCAATAGATGGCATCACGTGAAAACTCTTGGGACCTGCAATCTGGGCACCCCCAAATACGAAGGAAACAATCGTGTTTTGCTTTTTCATCTCCAGAAAAAAAAGCTCGTTTTTGCCTCATTTATAGGTTTAATCAGAAAACATTAAGCACTGCCACGGCCCTTGAGGGGATGCCGCATTAATGATCTTGAGTTTTGGAGTGGATCTGTCTTAATCTGTATCGGTTTTCTTGCGCACATGTAGTGTTTATTTCGGGGGATGTCTTCCCACTTTATATCCGTTCCAGGTATTGGCTTTACGGCCCAATAGCGTCATGTCGTCCTGCTGCAGTTGCCTTCCCACTACACATGTATGCACCGCTAGGGCGCGCGAATTCCCCGGAATTCCGTCGTCATGTGACGACCAAGTTCATTAGTTGTTATGGATCCGTCATTCGGATTTTTTGGTTCTGATGATTTTTCACAACCAGTGCAACCCATGGCGCTCCAGGAACTGGATGGGAAGGGCGCGGTCAATTCATGCACGTTGGACGTCAGGCGCCGAAATCCCTTTTTTACGATGATACCACGTGGCGGAATTCCCTCGAAAATTTCTCCATTCATCCGAAATTTGCTCCGTTATCCGAATATCGGCTGCGGTGACAACGGTTATCACGGTAGTGGTTGAGCCTGCGACGCTGGCGACATCTGCAGCCAGTCACTGACAACTGTTGCACTGGAAAATATCCAGTATATGCCAGGCAACATGTGGGATTTTTGTAACATTCGAATCCTTTGGTTGTTTGGCAAAGGACATTGAAGAATGACTAGAATGGGATTTATCCAAGTACACAAATGTTACATCAAAAAGTGCGAAAAAATGAAAGCAAAAGAAAATATACGCAATGTTCAGGAAATTTGCAGCTACCAAAATAGAGAAGTCTATAGAATAAAATAAAATTCATCAGCATGACATGCCAGCAATAACGTTTCAACAAAATTACAGCAAAACGAAGACAGAATAAAAGAAAGCAAACTGAGGTACAGAATGTATGTTGAACAAGTATATAGGTTCAAAACATATAATTTTTTACACTTTGGCTCCCTGAAGATGATGACGAATGATGGATTTTAACCCAGTTGTAACCAAACATATCCCTTGAGGATGATGACTTATCCAATTATCCAAAACTGGGTAAAAGCGCAGTCTACCAAGTATTTATTATAAAATGAAATTATTTGACTGATACTTTACTGGGATTATACCTGAATTGGGAAATGCAGGAAAAATGGAAGAAATTTTGTCTTATTGAGGAGTAGCTTCGAGCGTCCAACATTGTTAGAAACTTCAATCGTTTTTGGTCAGTCTTGACCAGTTTTCCCTGGCACTGCCTCCTATAAATAAGACACATGCCCCTGTTTTCGGCCGAGGCCTTGGTTGAAAAAAGAGGCGTTTCGAACAAAGGGTAGACCGATAACGATGATAGCAGTCATTATAATGATATTTAAAAATGCGACTGCAGAAAACAAATACAAATGGCGCTGGGGTCGCGCTCTTGACACCAGCGCCATAAACATGGCCGGGCGGCCGCTCCCATTGGTCACCAAAGAGCGCCGCAATTACTCCCAGCCGTTAAGGTAATGCATTTTGGGAACCGTCGCTAGGGTTTTGTCCCTAAAATAGACCCAGGGCAGTTTTTGCCTCGCGTGGCCAGGGAGGAAAGGGTGAATGGCGGGACGGCGTGGCAACAGAATTGAAGGAGAACGAAAAAAAAAAATGACCATTGTAGGCCAGCTTGTTGGCATTCGTTGGATGCAATGCAATCGTGCAACGGTTTTTGATGCGAAATTAGCGAAAAATACGATGCGTGCCCGAGACCTGACCCGCTAAATCGGTCTGGCAGTTTGGGCAAAAAATGGCCGCCCACGAGGTGTCCCACCTACCACGTTTCGTGAGTGAAATTAAGGGAAGGTTGCGCCTGACATGTCTTCCATGATAAGGTGGAGTGTCGTGAAATCAGGTGGGAAAATGGTTGGGACCAAGTATATTCTATAGTTGCATGCATGAAACCAAATGGCAAGTGATAGTCTTAATTTACTGTCATATCAACCGATCAAGAAGACCCATGATGCCTGTTTCATTTCACGAACATGTACTCTATAATTTTCACATCTAAATACATGTATTGTGGGTAGCAGTGTTCGAACTCTTATTCTGCGCCATGTCATCCTTTCAAATTTGCCCACCAATGGATGAGCGAGTAACGACTGTTGGAAGCGCCATTTGTCAGCCAATAGCAACTTTGCCTGACTTCTGTTTAATTGCTTGCACCCCTCAAAACCTACTGAGGAACACTGCAAATTTCTGAATGTTTGCTTTTCCCAATGAGTGTGTTGACAGCTAGGGATTGCAGTGTAAACTCTGCGTCAATTATTACTTTTTTTATAGTCTCAATCCATTTTCTAAACCATATCATGGCGAGGTTTTGCAATTTGTATTCATGGTGTTAATTGTCCTTTTTCTTAACATTTGTTGTGATATCATTAAGATGTAGGCTTGCACGAAACTCAGGAGACTAAATAATTTGCATGGTTTAGCAAAATTTCCGTTTTATTTATCATACATTTCCAAACATACATTGTATGGCCATGGTAACACATTTGCATGTCACATTGCAACATACATTGTATGGCCATGGTGTCACATTTGCATGTCACATTGCAACATACATTGTATGGCCATGGTGTCACATTTGCTTGTGGCAATATAATGTTGGATAAATGTTTTCCAAGGTTGTCAAATGATGGCATTTGCCATTTTTACTTGATTAGTAATCTTCCTGAGCTCTAACTGCACAAATCAAGAAATTTGCTACGGTTAAAATGTTAGGTTCAGAAAAAACATTTGTGAATTCTTACGTAACTCCCTATAGTAAAGTCGATTTATCTAGCTGTTGTCGTCATATTGGAGGTATTTGAGGGGCCCAGCCATAGTATTGTTGTGCTTAAAGAGTGTGGTTTCCAGCTTGTACAAGCTGCTAAGTGTAAGGGAGCACTTACATCCAATCATACATGTCATTGCAGCGGTGTGGTGTATGATAAAATCATTATGTCCATGTGAGAAGATGATTGCTCGTCACGTAAACATGTGATTAAATCCGTTACAATGCTCGTAACATGTCATTTCGATCAAATCACTGCATTGCCAAATGCCATCTGGATTGCCAAATTTTATGGAGACAAATTATGCTGGCTGTTCAACCGTTTGTAAGAAAACAATCAATAGATAACACAGCTGTATTTTAACTGATCAGCTACACTGTCCCAATCATACGACTTTCCAACCATGAAAGATGAGGTGATTGGTACATGTATACCGGTCTGAACTTGGAATATGTCACTCCATCAAGTCGACATTTCAATAAATCTTTATATAAGAGCATTTTCATCCATGGCACAATCATTTGAGGCAATTATCGAGATTAAGGAGATTTTCTTTGGACGTCTTGGACGTCTTCTAGTACCCATTTGTGCTGACAGTAGACACTTAGTGCGGCCATACAAAAGTTTAAAAACTTTCGTAACAATAGTGCACTTTTGTTACAAATATTGACCCCTACTTTTGTAGTTGTCCAAACCAAAAGTTCATTTTCAATACCAAATTACCAATCATACTTTCTAATGTCATTGGCTATGTGTGGCCACGTGAGGAATGACGTCAACAGTAGCCATTTTTGATTCCAGCTCAATGAAAATGTGCCCAGAAAACACCATGGACGTGGCAGTATATTGTTTATTAGACACTTCTGAAATCTATTTCCTAATGTTCTCAATGAAATTGAGCTCATCGAGGCCGCCATTAGAACAAGCTGTTTGATCCAAGATGGCGATATTTAGTTTAAAACTTTTGGCGCACCTCACGCTTACAAAAGTTTGCAGTATACAAAAAGTCCGAGAACTTTTGTATTAGGGACTTTCTACAAAAGTTTTTAGAAACTAAAGTGATATATTACAAAAGTTACAGAATTTTATAATGCATGGGGCGCTCCAATTGACATTTGTAGTAAGATGTGTTTCGAAAATGAACATTTGGTTTGGGCAACCACAAAAGTAGGGTTTCAACGTTTGTAACAAAAGTGCACTTAAAGTTTTTTCAAACTTTCGTTTGTTAACTTTTGCAGTCCCTGGTGTTTGAGACATTTCTGGAAAATGCCTCTGGTCCAAAAACCAACAACAACAGGGAAATGAGACTGCAGTGGTCAGTCAGTAATTACAGGCCCTGTTTGTTCTTTTGTGCCAAGTGACCACCGGTTGGTCCCACAAGTGGCCACGGTGGTTGCGGAGGGTGAGGTCCTCTGCAGGAATTGTCGGCAGGAAGTGAGGGAGGAGCCGGAACCGTTCAACATTCCTAGGAAGCTGCCCCCTGGTGGGCCACGGTGACCCACAAAAGAGAATCTACGAGCTGACCTCCCACAATAATTGTCTGCGCACCAGACTTTAATAACAAACAGGGATCCACGGTGGGGGGACCCCCAAGACGACATGCATGGGAACGTAAAAAAGACCAAGGACGTTGTAGGGGGCAGCACTCAGGAAATGACCAACCTGCTGGTCCAATTTTCGTGATGGCACATGATGTAACAGCACCGCCCTGACCAAAAATAGATGAGGGGCACCTGGAAGTGTAAAATATGGTCTCGTTCCATGCCTTTTAATTATCGTAGGTGCCATGGATGCACCGAAGTTTTCCAAAAAATGATTGTTCCAAATATTGGCTAATGGTTTTCTGTAAACCACTCAGTTTTAACCCCTTCGCTCCACCCTGCTTTCACTCCAACAACCAAAATTACATTGTTACCACGCCAACAGCGTGGATTTACAAGAAAAGGACAATTCGAAATAGTATGCCATCACTGCATGATTTGCAAATTGGCACGATTGTCCCATTGATGACATAATCGTTGACCGAAACATTTTTGGCTAAAATGTTTTTTTATTCACACAAAAGCAAATTTTTAAATGCAAAATGTCTTAGGCCAAGAAATGTTTTGCTAAACTTGATGTCAAATTATGACTTTTAACTCATATGTTCATATTTTGCCCACACCCCTGCCCCTGAGATGATCACGTGATATTTGAACGCCCCCAAACTTTCCATATAGCCCCAAGCTTAACAAACTTGGTTTTTTTTCTTTGGGTACACATTAAAATTTACCAGATTACCAGATTTGTGCAAAGTGGTCAGCTAATGTGCACTAAAACTCTTTAAACCAGTCCAATAAATATTCATTTTGGATAACTTTGGTGTAATTATGGCCCCTGCTCCAAATGTGCACAACATATTTCAATTGCTTGTCTAATGCACAAGAATGACACCTATTCTAACTGTCGGAATTTATCCTTTTTTATTTTTTGTTGTTGCTTTTGTGTGTTTAACCTAGTTGCATAGCTGAAACTAACTTAATAATGCAATCTGTGTTTTAGCTTTCCCCCTTAACCATCAGGCAATCACTGCTAGCATACGAGCCTTTAGGAGGAGCCCACCCTATAACATGAGCGTTTAGCTATACGTTTGCTTATTAGATTCGAATACTATTGGCCATAATATAACTTATTGGGCTTTCAAGAGGTGCTACAAACACCTGCTATAGTTTCAACTCGTTTTTGTTCAGGTCGGACGTTAGAGGGCGCCCCGCCCCGCGTTCCCTATGTCGTGTTTTGACCCATTTCGTCCATTAATGGCCAGGTGAGTCATAATTGCGCACAATTTGGCCCACATTGTTCGTTTTGGTGGCATTTCCCCTTTCGATTTGGTATTCGGCTGGCCCTGGGCCTTTCCTGTCGATCTAATATTTGGACAATACGAGGCGCGAGGTGGCGCTGGTGGCCTCCAAATGAGTGCGGCAGGTGTGCTTTTGGTGTACCTGGGTGAGGTGGGTGCGTGACAGGCATCGCACCCCGGGCACTGCACCGGCTAATTCGAAAGGTTATCAAAGGTGAGGCGTCGCAGGAATTCGGAAACTGATACGGCAGGGGTCAGAGGGGAATTGCGGCAGGGGGCGCTGAAAGCTAAGTTTGAAAGTTGGAATTCGCAGTTGTTGTTTTTTTGGGCAACAAACATGGTCCTTGGGCGCCAAATCTGGCAACTATGACTTTCTCACGCCCTCATTTTGGGATGATGCAGGCGAGATTTAGGCGAAATGATCCGAGATTATGCACCATGGCCGCCATTTTGACCCAGCCATGACTTTGCCCCACTCATAAAAAAAATTCTGTTGAAAAATATTTTTACGAAAATAAGTTGGTATTAGTGATATCTGGCGGGATTTTTCTAAAAAAACAATTCTGTTAAAAATATTTTTAGCGAAAGTAAGTTATTGTTAGTGATTTCTGGTGGGTTTTTCAAAAAATAAAAAATTCTGTTAAAAATATTTTTAACGAGAAAAAAGTTAAGTGTTAGTTATTTCTGGTAGAAGTTTACAAAAAGATTTCTCTAAAATCTGTTTTCATGATCTATTTTTGCGAAATTTCGTACGATCCTGCTTAGATCCATTATTGATGATCCATTTCTTTCACACTATTTCCTTCATTGTCAACATTTTTGGATACAGTACGCATTACAATTCATTGTTACTACAAGCATATTTGTACAAATTCGAATACGGTTAATCGAAATTGCACATTACACTTATACCCATTCTTTGTACGAGCATATTTCAACAAATTCGATTGGTTTAACAAAAATTCACTATGTATTCATTATTTCTAAAAGCAGGCTTCCACAAATTTCACTTATGGCATCTCTGTTGCATAGAAATGTGTACTGGCTAAGATCCCTCATAACACCTACGGCGTTTCTATCATCACTAATATCGAAATAACATATGCTAATGAGAATATGCTGAAAATCGTTCATTTCTGGTAGCTTTTTTAAAAAATTGTTTATGATACCAATGAAAACTGTGCCAAACATGGCCCGAGTTTGATGCACGACCCTTCTGCATGCACGAAATAACTAAATGTATTTCCTGAAGAATGTCGTTTTCGGACAACCCCGTATCACTGCCCTAATTTAGTTTGAATGCGAACATTGTTTTCTCTGAAAAACATCAGGTTGGATCCGTGCTGTCTCGTCCTTGGTAATTCAGGACAGTACGTGTGGTGTAGTTAGTTTCCAGACATCAATTTGGTGTGATGGTGAAGAATTATCTAAAATCCTCTTAGGCTCTTATATATGAGAATTACTGTCCATGAAGTTCCTGTCCACTTGTAACTTTTGTCTAATTTTAGAGTTTATCTCTTCTTAATTTTCTCGGAAAAAATTACAGAAAATTACGGAAAATTACGAGTAGAGCAGAAATTTGGGCCAATCATATCGTAGCATTAAAATAATTAAGAAAATTAGGGCGGAGCTACAGCCAGTGTTGCCAGATGCTGCATGCATTTACCGGGGATTTTCTGGCGGCGCTTTTGCCAATAGACATCTTTTCCTGCACTTTCTTACCCCTTGGTGGCGCTTATCATACTTAAGGAAATTAAGAGATTGGCACGTGGGCAGGGTCGGAAAATTAGGAAAGCCAAAAAATTACGAGTGAACAGGAAGCATCATAGTCGATTCATAGATGGCGTTGGGATGCAGGGAAGGGTTTTACATAGCCCTTACACTGGGAGGAAAATAGGAAAGTAAAATTTGCACACGGAAATAACAAACTTTATTTTGCACGTTAGTTGAATGAGAAAGGGGACTCGGAACCAACAACACTCGTGAAAAATAGGGAGGGGTTGCAGGAGAATAACATGGGCCTTGACCTTGGCAGAGGTTGCCAGTGATGGGATTTTCACCTGGTCACTTTAATGGGATAATTTCCGAGGAAAAACTGTTAAATGGTCAGTTTTTCTCCAACAGGTTGCCCCTCCAGATAACACGCATTCTGTTACGTAAGGGTCAACAGGGGGAAGTGGTGTTTTTGCAGCCTTGAAACTGACCATAAGTCAAAAAGCCTTAAATGTTTATTGAAGTATTATTTTTCCCCACCGTTTTTACTTTCCCTTTCGACCAGGGCAGGCTTTCGCTTTTAGGAAGTGGTCAGTCGTTAAAAGGCCATTTCACCTCTCGCTGTCGGTTTTTACGACCCTCCACCCCTAAATATATATTTGGAGCGAGCAATTTGTTAAAATTCGAGCATTTTCTGAAAATGCCCATTTTTTCCCCTGTTTTTTAAATTCAAGTCGAAGATCAGCTCTGTGCTGATTACGTTTTAGAGGTCACCAGCCAACCAGCGCTAATTTTATTTTATGGCACAAGCCCTATGGGCCTCCTACACCTAACGTCCACACCAGGTGGCGCTGCGAACATCGGGGTCGTTTTCCAGCAGCCTCGTTACATCAGTGTTTTATAACGAGTTAGTTAATTCGTAGAACTGCTGGGGGTCTTGCATCGTTCTGGGCAGGTTTTGACATGCATACATATGTCATCCTTGATTTGGTGCACTGCTGACTAGTCGTGCACTAGACTGTAATGACAACTTTCTAGGCAATGCCATTTTGTAACGAGCTGCATTTTCTGATTAAAAACAGCTAATTTTAAGTGATGATTATGATAAATATGCACATGTATAGTGGTTGTACTGAAGTCAGATCAATACTTCCAATGGGATACGTTTTCGTTAATTTCTCTTTTTTGGTGCACTGTTGACAGCTTTGCAACAGAACATAATAAGTGCTAAGGACAACATTAAATTACAGCATCACTGTCAGAAATTAAAACAAAAATGCAAGAGTTTTTATAAGAAACAATTTTCCCCCAGTTGGCATTCAGTAAAACTCACTTCATTTACGGTTTTTATCTAGTGTATGTGACCAATTTGATATTGAATATTATTCTGTTTCATCTATTGGCCTTTAAACATAACGTCTAAAATTAAGTATACAGGATTATTTCATAATGTTACTCAGTATTACTCAGTGTTACTCAGTATAAATTCGACGTTGACAAATAAAAACAACAGTAAAGACTTTCGATCGATCACAAGGGAGAGGTGAAGATATCTTACTAAACAATGTAATATAGGAGTGAATAGCCAGTGAAAATTGTCTCCATGTTAAAAACAGTTGAACTTGACTAGACTAAAAAACATCACAATATATGGTGGAGTCAAAAAAGTTCTATAAAACATCGTTCCAATATCTTTTCCCAAAAATTAATGTACTGACAAAATGAAAAGTTCTTGAAAAAAAAGGGCTTTGAAAAGTTCTGTCGTAGACAGTGTCGCCATCGTGCGACCCTGTTTCTCAACATGACCGGTACCGTGGCGCCATCTAACGACGACGTCGGTAAAGTCGACAAAGGCTCGAGCAAAACAAGTTGGAAAATGGGCAAAAGCAACGAAAAGGTTGACCATTTACCTGTTGGGGCTAGCAGCTCGATCTGATGACCTATCAGGGCACACAGAAATGGAATTTTCCATTTCATGGTCACTAGTACTGCTGCATAAGGGGCAGGGCAGCTATTATGGCTTCTCTGGTCTGGAGAATTTGAATTTTCTCCCCAATTCTTTATCTCCTTTGAAGTTTTCAAGGTTACTACAGGTATTGAACGCAGAAGGGTTTCTTCTTTTTTACCTAAATCACGATGATTAGTTTTGGTGGGCCTGCCCCTGCGATGATTTTCGGGTTACCAACGGATAGGGCTTTGAAAAGCTCTGAAAGCGCTCGTTTTGAAATATTGCGGGTCACGTAATGTCGAGTGCGTACTCAAGAGTGGCAAAAATATAATCATTGCGTTTTTGCACTAAATTACCCCCACGTTCTTGGAAATGCACGGGGGACGCTCGTCCACGTGGCCTAACGAGAACATTTGTTTGATCGCGGGGCAGATTATCATGAAAACCTTGTTTACCGCACCATCGTATAGTGGCAATATTTCTGTCAGTGTGTTGGAATCTGCACTGCGAAACTCAATTAACGAAATGAGTTGACTTTAAAATTTGCGATGTACGATCGTACTTGAACACCTTTCAAAATCCCTTTATTGACGCCATTTTGGTGATCCGTGATGGTTTTGGGATATCTCATGGGTCGGTATATACATGTACATGTAGGTAGTTTTTAAGTTAGACAAGGTTTCAATCATCAGTAAAAATAAACTCTTAAAACTTTCACTTCAGGCTCCCTTTAAAACGTTTTGAATTACTTTAAGAAAAATTGAGGGTTGTAGCTCTTATCTGACAAATAGGTTGAAATGTAGATTGAACTCCAACAAAAGCACTTGTCATTCAAGTCAGTTGAAGTCCAGCTAATGCCTTAGTCATTGAAGTCCATTGACGTCGTGGAAGTCTGACTTGAATAGGCTGGTGTCGGTGCGAGTCCAGTCTAATTCATCGACTCAGGATGACTTCAAGGAATCAAGGGTTTACCATAGCATAAATACCACTTCAATAACTTCAAATAACTTTTTTTACAATTGACAACACAGTGGAACTTCAGTGAGACTTGTGGACTGCTAAATTATTAGTGTTTCGATCCCTGCATTTCTCTACTTTATTTTGCTTTTATTTTTGCTTACTTTTTATTATGTTTTGCTT
>JAQFYZ010000083.1:0-77396 GCA_034695085.1 Cylindroiulus punctatus
CCCCAACTTAGGGGTACCCTTGGCATGTTAACTTGGGTTGCAGGACTAGACCCCCCTACCACATGGTACCGAAAGGTGCTGACAGTAGGGTACTGAGTTGAATTGAATTGAATTGAATTTAATCATCCACAAAAATGGAGATGAGTATCTACATTAAACATATCAATGACAACAAACATAACCATTTCCTAAATTAATGTTCGTCAGGTATATATATTTAACACTTTTCTAGCACTATTCTAACATGGCTTCTATGCCATTGACATGTGACGTACTGATCCTGAACCTCACACATCAACCCAATCTAACTTCATGAAAGTCGAATGAACCCAAAGAACAAGAACTATTTTTCCCAATCTCATAATTCCTGGGTGCAAGTACAGGGTACACCGAGACTAATGGCTACTTTGTAATCAGGCCAAACAACACGGCAAAAAACTCGGGTTACTCCATCATATGCCATTCTTTGCAATGAAGTGCGCTTTCTTGTGCGGTTGAGCAAGCCTTTTTCAAGTGGTTTTCTTGTCTTTGATCTTATGATTTAAGAGATCAGGCGGCGAGTGGATGCATGATGACATCCCACAATGAAGCGACGACAGCCAAGAAAAAGCAAAGCGCTGACATTCTATTGGAGAAAATGATGAAAGAAGAAGAAAACGCTTTGACACAGCCACAAATTGAGCTGACTAACAATGAAGATGACAACAACAATGGGATACCAGCTATGCATCGGATCAAAACACGAAGAAAAATCGACATCCAGATGCCTTACAACTTCTGTCATATGCTTAGAGTAAAATTGATCAATCACTGTTGCGAACATAAGACTTGCTCTTCTATAAGGCTGCACTTCAGCCACAAAGTTTGCAGTATATGGCAATCGAATACGTTGAGAACAGATTCAATTTGCAGGAATTACTTATAAGCTTATTCATTGACCATTATCCAAAACTATAAATGCGTTTGTTTCAATTAAAGGTGCCCACCCTTATGTATGCAACTAAGGCAGCAGTTTTTATCATGGCCATGCAATAACGAAGTAATTGCACCTTGAATTGGGAACGTTCATCTCACAAATTCTGAGAAATCTTTCAGCTATAATGGATATGCTGAATGAGGTGTTGGCGAACTCCCTTGGAAGCAAACATGTTAACATAATTAAGTAGCATCGATCAGCCGCGAACATAAAATTGCACGTTTTAAGAGTAACTGACACAAAATTATTGATTGGGCAGCTTCTGTGTAGACTTAGTGGGCGTCCAGTGCATTATGTCAAATTAATATTCGGAATGCTACAAACAGGAAGCGAAAGATGGCGGTCCAACAATAGCAGCTCGTCAACATGCGACCGGAACCTGTCAACATCAATAACGGTATAGTCATGTGTGGTCGCGCGTTTCTGTTATGCTATGCTATGCTATTCATGCTACGAAAATGACCATATCTTCTGCATAACTTTTCCAGTTACAGACCGCTGATTTTGAATAAATTGGTAGATTTTTTGATAAGACAACATGTTCATAAGATAACGCTAGATCAATAATACAAGGAATGTTCATCCTTTTAACAACAAAGAATTTGCTCAGCCCAGAATGTCTTAATCCAATATACAGTAAATCATAGCCGCCCAAAATTTGTATAGCAACTGCATTTTCCAAAAACGAAAGACGGTTATAAAAAGAAAATCTTGTTTTTGGAGACAACTTCAAAATGCTATTTAATAAATTTTAGCGAAACAGAAACATTCAATTCTGAAAGAGATTGTCAAGAAGGAAAAAGAAATTTTCAAGAAATATAAAAAACGAAAATCTTATGAAAATGTCAAATGTCAGACATGATAAGCACCTGATTTGCATACGCATGTACATTGTACAGGCTCGGTTCCAGTTTAAATTTTATGTTCATTCTACTCCATTAGAGTTGGTCATAGAGTTGCAATATATAGAGTACTAAGTCATTCAAAGCCATTCTTGCATTAACAATCCAAAACTACAATTCTATCAGAAAATATGTTAAAGCTGCCAGTGATACATCTGGCTGCTTCTGATACAGTTTGCTCAAAATTCACCTCAAATAAAAAATTCCAGATTGCAAAGGAAAGGGCGACAAACTCAGCTCGATGCCCAAACCTTAAAAAGCAAACTTGCCTGAAACGGAAGCAGCAACAATTTCATGACAATGTGCAATATACCCCGTAACCACAGTTTCAATTTCAGCTTCCCTTCATGCGTTCACAGACTTAAAGCAAATATGTTCGGCGAGAATATTGTCTACAAACATTTTTTCCCAGCATCCAGGATCCGCTCTCTGTGAAAAAGCTATCCGCTGTGCGCAATCAGGCCGGAAAATCTCTTCGGAATTTCAGGCCCCCGTATCACTTATTCATATTTCTAATATTTTTCTTTCAGAAACCAATATATTATGCATCTTGTCTCATTTTCATATAGAGGACGTTCATCGTGTGCGCCCCTATGCCTCGGAGATCCCACGCAATTCAAAGCGAGCAGAAAGCCAAGATAAAAAGTAGATATTCCAAAAATATATCACATAGAGTCTGCCTGCAAGCGGCAATAATACTCAGCTTGAATATATGATGTAAACAAACTAGCGGCGTAAATATACTCCGAGCCTGAGCGCGCCTAGCCGCCAGAATATGAAATTTCATGCATTTAAATTAGATGCCCTGCATCGGATCTATCACAGCAATTTCCTAAATTGAAATTCGGCTAGGCCGTGTTAACCTTCGGAGGTAAACAGAAACGTTGGTGTATTTAATGCTTCTCATTCATACGATGAGTGATTTAAATATTTGCAGCAATAGAATCAGATTTCTTAAAAATCATGAATTTTCATAATTAATACACAGTATGCATATACATGTATTTACCAAGCGATCGCAACCCACTCATGACTAATAAATAGAGCAGCACACTTTAGCAAATTTCTCTAGGGAAGTTTGCTACAACTATCCCATGAAATATTGCAATACATGTACTTTTTAGAACCGAGTGCTCGAAATAATTTCCATTTTTCATTATTTTTATCTTTCATCTACTGGTCATACGTAAAACGCGAATAAAGATTAACTACAAATCTACACAATATGTGGAGCTATGATTTACTTAACTTTGTACTGCTGAATAATCTGTTAGTAATATTTCATTTATTGGCTGCACTGAAAAAGTTGGCTTTTCGTAACTGCTCAAATGCTCACATTGATTGCCTGCTGGGCGAGCACAAACAATCAACATTTGAAGTAAGTTTAGGTAAAGTTACACACAGAAAACACCACAAAGCAAAATCTAGATTATTTGACATTATAGGCATGGAGTTCCTAAGCAACCATAAATTCGTGAATCAGTTTTTTTTAAAGAAGCGCCTACAAAGTAAACCCGGTCGAACCATATTTTTCCTCAAGAATCGATGCATTTTCAAAGCTAGATTCCCTTCATGATGATATGCGACCTGTTATTCGAAACCTGCATAAAAAACAAATCTGATCGGATTTCATTCTCCACCAGTTATTCTGTTCTGTCTTCAAATAACCGAAAACGCCACAAAAAAATAAAGCAGCTTGGAGAACTGATATACAGGGTGGCTACAAGTGCTGGCAGTGGTTGCGTTCATTTTTCGCCGCCGTATATTCAGCGATATGGGAATTGAGCTTGATGATATCAAACACCCAGCTTTCAAATCTTCGTTTGAAATTTTTCAGCAGTGAAGTGCCTCCTCCTACCACCGTTAGAAGATACCATTTAAACGCTCATGCAAAAACATTTCATTACAGAAAATGTTTAAGTGAAACTAAGATACTTGTTTGATGGCTCCAAACTCAATCACCATACCTCTAATAATGCGGTAGTAAAAATTCGCGAAATAGCTGCACCAAAAGTGGAATGAACAAGATTCGATCAAATTCAACGCAGAATCACTAACGGGGGGTAGAAGTTCATGTCGTACGCCGAGAAAATAGTAATCTAAATAAATTGCATTTTTTGAATTTGCACATTAACTGCGATCAAACTATGTTGGATACATGCAAAACTTACAATTCATTAAAACTGCTGCAAATATTAATAGGCATGTGCACCCTTTGCATGGATTTTGGTTACACATTGTTCAGCCAGTTCAGTATGAAATCATGCACGCCAAATCAGATCCCTGACGAATAATCACCACTGGTTCCATGAAACAGGATAGAAGTGAAATGTAGGAACTAGAAATATCAGAAAGGAGCAGGCCATTAATATCCAGGCCGAAAAAAACTGGGATCCTGAGGCTGCCAACAGTCGATTTAATTGAATCGGCCAAGATTAACTGATTACTTCAGTGCTCAGTTTTATTTATTGCAAGCGTGCTCTTCATAGAAAGGCGATGGCGTTGAGTGGGCGATACTCATCGGGAAATATCTGGTAACAATCGGCTAATAATGCAGTTGAGGAGGACCATGGTTGCCACTAACGACGTACCAATTCATTGTTCCTAAACCCGAGCTGCCCAGCATCAGGCAGGTTTAATGAGAAAGGCCAAACGAGGAAACGAGACAATAAGCAAAAAAAAAAAATTGCATTAACCCGACCACTCATTTGTAATCCATATCGAGAGTGGCACTGGTCGAACACAATTAACGGAAAATGCAGCAACGAGAATTGGTGGTGATCTTATGTTTGGTTATAATCACTATAGTCGTAAATGCCATAATCACCGCAAACAAATCATTAACTGATGCTGATTGCGATAGCAAATGGGGAGGAGACGTGGTTTGCCATATTTTTGATCCATGCATATCATATGCCGGATGCTTTCATGACTTGAATTTTGTTGACTTGAATATGAAAGGGTTTTAATCAGTTTAATTTAGGGCCTTTCTGAATGAAGGTGAGGAGAACATTGGTGAGCACAGCATTGACTGTACAGTATGCATGTATAGTAGTCACCGAATAAACTGCCGTGACCAGGTTGATCTGATTAGTACATTATAGAGAATAATATCTATCAATAACACTAAGTCCATCACGTAAAACCTACAGCAAAGCCCTTTCACATTTCACATTTCCGTCGCTAATTAGAAATTGTGACTTTTATCCAATAGCTTCTGCCAAAGGCCATGCTTTTATGTGAGTGTGCGCGTATAGCGTATTTCCCATACACTGTACGTGGGATGCCTTAATATAATTCGTCGGAAAGCATGCACATTTCGAACTTTCATTTTCTCCAAATTGCGATTCCGTGGTATTATCGGAGCGCAATTTCTTGGAAGTGCATACAAAAATGAGGTGGAATGGTTTTTTTTTTCTGAAAGGCAGTTTCTGTTTGTATCTCAAATTTCGCTGGAAATGCAAACAGTCCCAAATAGCGCTGAAGCATTTTTTCCGGAGAAAATAACGATTGTATTTCCCCTCCAGGATCGCGCATCAGAATGTCATCATCAAAATTTAAAAACTGACACCAATCGGCTCTGAAAGCCAATTTTTAGCATTTTACGAGCAACAACAAATGGCCCTCCAAACATAACTGTCGTGCTGATGACTTTTCCAAAAAAAAAAAATCTGCTTCCCCAGGAGGACAACTCTGCAGCCTTCTGCAGATTACATCCTTTTCTTTGTGCCCTTCTTCGAAAGACAATCCATGGCCTTGATTCTGGTCAAAGCCCGATGACACAAGTGTCACCGGACGTTTTAGGTAAAGTTGTAAAGTAAATTATAACCAAAGTATGACGAGAACACATACCCAATATTACAGTATAACCCAATATTACAGCCTAGTATATATACAATATATACAATAGTACAGCTCTAAGCTTGTTGTTTTTGGCATCATTTGCAAAGAAAATCACAAAAACGTGATCCCTTTTGCAATCTTTTCATCTCAGAAACTTTTGGATATGTATTATTAAAACTTAAATTAAAGTCCATCAGGCTAAGATAATTAGACTAAGATAATTTCATCGAATGAATTAACGACAAAAATGGCATGACCTTAATGTTAAAATCATGACGTATCAAATGACTCCCATGTCCTAAATTGCATTCCTGGAGTTAACTGGCAAATAAGACTCCCTGCGTAATGGATTTATACCGTCGACTTTACCCACTGGTACGAGAAATGCTAAATTCCCATCAAACAAGAAAAAGGTAATGCACCTACATTGTACAGTTCAATTATGTATCCATCACCTTACCCTCAACATTGCGTCAATAGCAAAGAATTACTAAGCTGCGAAAAAGTGGCTCGTGAACAGCGTTTGACAGTATTAAGTTGAACTGAAAAATTGAGTACTTACAGTAGACGAAGAAGGAGGCCTTCTTGTCATCTTCTCCTTCAAAGGACGACACAACGCACTCGTACTCGCCGTGCAAATCGATGGTAGGATTGAGGATTTTCAGGGCACGAAACATGGTGTAGGTGTCGTTTGACGCACGGTAATCGAGATCCAGCCTCTTGCTCAAGACCCCCGAGGCCTCGGGGGGCTGTGGGGGGATCCACTGGTACACGATGTTGTTGTTCAGGTACCACTTGACCACCAAGCCGGACACGTCACCCTCATCGTAAGTGTACACGCAGTCGAAGATGACCGAGTCCACTGAGCCGTTCCTCACTGGCCTCGGACTGTCCAGTTCCACAATTTTTATGCCTGACTTGGCTTGAGTGACACCTGAAATGAGAAGAAGGACCCTGTTAGCGCAATCATACTGGCAAGTAGTACATCGTCTGACTAGTGCAGAAGATATGGGGAACAAACTAGTGAGCACTGATTGGGCATTTTTGAAGATGGTTGTTAACTGGTAATAGTGATTGTAAACTCGTGAAACTATTAACATTGAAAATAATAATAATCTTATATTTCATGGCTAATGCTGACACTGGCAGCAATTTGCATCTGGTTGTTAGAAATAGTACCATTTTGGTGGAAATATTTGCTTATCTGGTCTGACCAACCGTTTAAATTTTAAAAATCTTGTGAGCAGACCATTTTTATTTTTATTAAACAAGTTTTCGGTCACTGTTTTCCGTAAATACAATCAGTTAAAGCACGAACTTGTACATTAAAAACCTTATTTGCATTGTTGAAACATTTATGGGGTTCAAATTTCACAAAATCTGATGAGCTGCATGTAATGCATTTCTGTTTAGATCACCTAGCACTCATTTTCCTTACATTCACTCTCAAAAGTGCCAACCTTTAATGCAGTTGGCTCTTTTTGCTACATGAAGGTGCTGCATCTCATATTGCGCTAATTTCGCTTCAATTGGCGGATAACGCCATCCAATTACTTATCCAGCTGGTCCCCATTTTGCTCCCTCGTTCGCTCCATTTATGTTGCAAATGAGCATTATTATTAAGAGCAGGCGATTGGCATTTCATTCGAGCGTTTTACGAGCAAAAATGGCTCATGCAGATAAAATATCAATTTGAGTCGAGCATGAAAAACACAAATCCGAAAAGTTTCCCCTGATTAAATTATGATTAGATCGTCCCGGAGAAAGCTGCCTTCGATAGCATCGCCCGAGTGGATTATTTGAGGAAATGGAATGATTTTACATTTTAAAAAACGAGGACTTTATGATCAGGCAATCGTCTCGTAAACGAGACACGATGGAACGAGAGAGAGATCCAGTTTGGTTTCCGCAAGAAATGGTGCGTGTTTCCACCCATGGGTCGGAAGTCACGTGTTTTTTTTTCTCGTTTTTTTGCGCTGACAAACTTTTGAAAGCCAGCTAAATGCGCCACTAAGTAAGATACAGGTAAAATCATGTCCAGCTAGTACTGAAGATGTGATATAAAATTATTACTTTTAGGTGGCAGTCAAACATCCATGTCAATGACCATGACAGAATATAAAGTAATTTAGAATGGTGTTGCAGTTGTTTTGCTTTAATCTAGCTTATAGAATGTAATCATAAGTGTCTTGTTTACTGCCCCTAACACCAGGCAATCACTGCCAGCATACACGCTGCTGGAGAACCAGGCTCTCCTAATCTATGCTGGAGAGTATGTTTCATGTAATCTATGCCAATACCAAAGTACACCCAAAGTGTACACAGAGTTCGCAATGGAGTTGTCGTATTATTGGCACGTCATCCATATTTTATAATGTTGGATCTTTATTTGGCACCGTGCACATAACTTATCTGGAAATTAATGTTACAACCCCGCACCCTTGACATGCTTACGAGGGCCCTTCAACTATGAAGGCTGTTATGGGCATGCAGACCATGACATGCCCGCCCTGCAATCATCACTGTTGCCAAGGCAACGAGGATGCGAGCCCTTAACGACATTGAATTGGCATCAATTTTGACAGGCCTTGCCCCATACTGGATCTTGTCTTAAATAATAACAACGCCATCGCCAATACAGGTGGAGAAGACGTCCAAAAACTTTCTTGCGAACACGCTGCAAGTTGACAACTTCAGAAAATTCGGTTGAAAAAATGGGAACTCGCCCTTGTCATTGATGCCTCAAGCTCTGTTGCTCTGTACGTTATCTACCTAGGTTTTGAACCAAGATGTTGTGACTCAATTGTACCATACATGTACATGTATGTGTGTGTGTAAAAAGCAAACTAGAAAGGCGGGTATACCAGCGTGAGAAAGGTTTCCTCCTTTGCAATAAGAAACATCATGATCCTTTATGCCAGACATGTATTTTATCTTTCTGTTGCCAGGAATCAGAGCAAAGGTGAAGCCATGCAATGCAACTTGCCTAAGCGCATATATTTGCTTAGTAGAATTATAATCTGCTTCTTAGCCGGCTAATAATCATTCAGCCGGATCGTTCCAATTACATCTGGTGGATCGGAAAGCTGGATGGCAGCCATGGATTCCGTTAAAAATCCGTTCGCAACATTCAGCCGAGCGAGCTTGATCGGCTTAGCAGCAGGGATTAAATTGTCACAGTTCACAATGGGTTTTTCGAGGCCCAATGAGATAGAATGTGGGTTTGCAATCTGGAGCGCTGAAAAAAAGCGTAGGGGAAGAATCGTTCAAAAACTTCCAATCCACTGCTTTCACTTTGAAATTGATGCGCAACCAACTTATGGGATTACAGCGAAGCAGTGCGGCGCAACAATCGCATCTCCTGCCATCTTGTACATCGGGCATCATAACCGAGTGACAATTCAAAAAATAACGAAAGGTATTTCGAGCTTGTGTACAGATCGATACATTTAAGAAAAAGCATCGAGAAGCTCGCTCGTACTTCCCATACGAACTAAGGCAGATCCACAACCATTACTGGCTGCAAAATGGCAGATCACCCCAAGGGCAGGTAAAGTTGATTGTATAATATATTGGTAAATATTAGGAAAAAAAGCAAATGGAAATAAAATGCATATTTTGCCGAATACGTGTAGGGTTTTCCAGTGAAGATGCCAGCACCGCTGCTGGCACTTTCAGTGCACTAAATACATGCACGTTAAATAGAAACAGTAGGATCTCCTGTACATTTTAAAAACAACTTCCGTGGAATTAACAGTTTTTTTAATTTACTGGTTTTAACGGCGGTTGGACTTAATGAACCCCTACTGTACACGTATATTGCAACATGTTGCTGCATGCATGCATTGCATGACCTTCTCTGCTAAAGATTAAATAATTAAAATCATAGGGATCCCCTAGAGATGAAATTACTTATTCGACTTTACCCTGACATAATGAGAAATGACCTAATCCAATGTGAGGAATATCATATTTATTGATCTTTACAGGTTATATAAATTGCAGTTGAAAAAAACTAAGGAAACGGCCAGTAAGCCCAATGCAATTTCCTGACTTATTGAAACTAAATCAGGTTTTCCTGACATTTTCTTTCCTTGACATAATTAAGAGACTGCAGCCTAAGTATTATGTCCCCATCACCATCTTAGGTGGAGGGAGAGTTTGCCACATCTTAAGCCCACGATGATACGATGACAATACTGAACGTTTCCTAATGCATTGTCATGTCGTCGTTTTAACTTCGACTTAAACTTGACTGTCCTCTATCAAGTTTCTCCCTGCTTATGTGATTGGCCAATACTAAACCCTGAAAGCATTAACTAATTTGATCTAAAAATGACTTTCACCCTGTTCTACTAAGTCTGACATGGCCAATTTATCTAGAAATCACAAAGGAATACCTGGTGATGATAAAGCAGAAACATAACACCATAATAATCAACAAGAACACATTTTCTTAGCTCGATTTGTTTCTCATTTGCATCTCACCACCACAGCGCCATAGGTTAAGTCGTTACGATTTCTATTAACTCCTGAAAATCTCCTTCTGCTAGCTGATAGCAATGCAGCCAGCCTTTCAGCAACATTATAAAAGTGTCATTGGGCAATCAATGCGAGCTTAATATACCCCATCCCATAGATAAGATTGTTCCGATAGAACAAAGACCCTGGAGGGCCGACTTTAGCAGCCATAAAGAGTTTTATTGATCATTTTAAAGGGCAGTAAAACAAACTAGATCATCTAAAAATTAACTGGAAATTCCCCACTTAAAAAGCCAATCTTCGCATCAGATCTTCTCTGGGTTTGCTATCCAAAAACCATGCGTTGGTTAATGGCTAAGCAACAAAGGTTTTCAACACCATATGGATCAAGGGATTTATCGCTATGATTTTGTCTACAACGTCAATGAAGCTTTGGTGCACCACCATAAATAAATTTAGTTTTGAAAGATTTAATGAACTTGCAAGATAAAAAGTACATTGAAAGGAAGATGGCATTGTGATAAGTGATTGCTGTGTGTTGCTTTAATCCATCCAAGCAAGTTAAAGCATGTTTCAAAACTACTTTTCTGAAATTTTCTGAATGTTAGCAAAGGCATTTGAAAAAAAAACGGTTTTTCAATGTGTGCCGATCTGTATGACACACAAATGCATTTGATCCAGCAAAGGCAATACCCAAATGGATTATTGTGCGAGCTCGTATAGTCAGGCGATTTTTCCCTAAAATATATTCTTCGACATTAAAAAAGTATCGTTGTTGAAATAAACTTGGAAAGCTTAACAATCTGATGATAAACTACTGTACGTGCACATTTGTAGAGGGACATGCATTTCAAACTTTCAAATTTCAACTTCATACTTGTCTGATGTGTTTCTTTGTTTAAATTACGGCAACTTAAAATTGTATCCACGATTTATTAAGCTGCCCATATGCAAGGTATACACTGCTACTAGTTACACTGCTAGTAGGGCAGTTAGGTAAAGTCCACTGTATCATGGTGATGCTACTTCTCACAACGGAAGGTATACCACTCAGTTATGAACACTTTATATGTGAATTGCAAACGGTTCAGCATTACATTGCAAGTTTGCAATGCATATTAAATAAAATTCAATGTCACAGTGTTTAAACATTGCGACCATGTTGCCATTCCAGTGAATTTCGTAAAATGGAACCCTTTTGCTTCTACGGATATTTAAATTACATTGAGTGTCACGGCTCACTGAAAGTAATAATTCCATCAATTTGAATAAATCTATTTTCATCCATTATCCATTAGCCGTTCGTGACCACGCCCATTAGGCATCCCATGCGATAATGCACTGAGAGCTAAAACCATCTTGGTGCATCAACAAGTCTTTCCACGCCTTTCTTGCTGCATCAACACCATACAGTCTTTCAACTCCTTGGATAGTATTCCACCTCACTAAAAGCAACAACCAGCTTTCATATTTAGGATCTATACTTCATGTCGCTCAGCCTCTAGTGAAACTGTAGTTAACAGCTCAAACCTGACAGGCTTACACATAAACCCGTCAAAAAAGCAATGAACTACAAGCGTAAAACAAAACATCATAAAACGAGTAGAAAAACAACGCAAAAGTTGTTAAATCTCTACAGCTGGATTCCGTAAAGCTGAACCATCCCACGTCACTCAACACTGGTTCTAGAAAGGAATACTCAAAGGGAAACCAAAACGTTAAATAAATCTTTGACATGTTCAAACTCGGACCACCTACACTGTACGTATTCTGTATTACATTAAAAATAACATTCCCCACGAGTTTGATTTTGCAGATTCCCTCAACTACCCAATGCCTTAATAAAATTGCTAATGCCTTGTAGAATATGTACACGTTCAGTTTCATGCAAAACACCCCTCTATCCCTCAGACATTACATGTACCTCAAAGTTTCCTTTAGAAGTACATGCACTGGTTATTTTCAATCCCCCTACCCCCACCCGATCATACTGTGCGAACAATTTACTTGAGCAACATGTGTATCCAGATTTGCATTTGGTTCACCCACTAGGACAACGTTGTTAATCCAAGACTTCCATACCAAGTAGACACCCTGTCATTGGCCTGCGATGTTTTCCATACACATAGCAACACCATAACCATCCGCCAGAATGTAACCGTTCAACGAAAGAATAGTACTGGTGAATTCAAATGCATCAATAGAATGTTAGAGCCAGTTTGCCATGCTGAAAGACCTAATTTATAAGCTGAATCGCTCTCATTGGTTATGTTATGCATCAGTTCCACTCTTTAGTTGAATTGGCCACGGTGTAGCACTTCATGCGACAGGTCACACGGATGAAGCAGTGTGCACGTGCGCATTAATCGAAATCAATGATTCACAAGCCTTGGACACATGCTTTCAACACTAGAAATGCAACTAGCAGTCTTCAAAAGGTAATTTCAGACTGCGGCAGGAATGCTCCAGCCTGACAAACATGACACGTTCAGAAACTTACAGCAGCCTTGATTAGTTGAAAAAGTCAAAGTCCCTGGTGGGACGAGCCATTAAGAATAGCAGAGTGGAGAGAGCAAAATTACGTTGGCACAAGCAATTTGCCACATGTTCGACTCCAGAGACCAGCGGGTGTACCAGGGCCCAAACGAGCCAAGACGACGAAATCAACAAGGCTGAATGGCAATGGGCATTGATTTTCGTCGAAATCAGTGCAGCGCTGCCGGTCTATTGGGTCTCAAATTTGTGATTAATTGCGCGTCAATGGGAGTTCATTAAAGAAAGTTTTGTTTAATATATAGCTTAGTTGAAGCTCCAAATCCCCTCGCAATTGCCTGCCTCATCCTCAGCTTAGTTTACATGCACGGCTCCACGCCAGCAGACTAATGGCCCCTAGGACACAGATTTATCCTCGTGTTACTGCAAAATAAATTGAAATTCTTCGTGTTCGGACTGCTTAAGTAGGCCGCCAGAAGGGCTTCTTTGGAGGAAAAAGATGCCACTGCGCAAATGAAGAAAAGCTCATTTATATCCCCGCAAAATTAGCCGGCGTGCATATGAAATCAGCCTGGAGGGAGATGCAAATGAGAGGGGAAAAAATTCACAAATAAATATGCTGCTTATGAAGTGCTAGGCAAACTTGTGAGCGCTGCAGAGAAAATGGTGAAAGATAATGGCGAAGATAAAGCACTTGCTTTATGCCGGTGCATCGAACGAGCATCATTGGTAAAGTGTGATAGGTGTGCGACCTACAATGGGGCAAGTGCTTAAAGCTATTTCTTGTGACTTTCTACGTGCAGGTTAAAAGCGAGGACTCTAAAAATAAACAGAAGATACTGCATCAAGTTCTCCCCATACCACACAAAAGGCAAACTGCTTGTACTGTATAACCAATATTCTGTCAAAAATTAGATAAACAGCTCCATATTTAATAATTGCTTTGGATATTACGATGTCGAGGTACAATTTAGACCTACAGGTACATGTATAGTAAGTTAAGTCTTCAAATACTTTTCTGTAAAGCAACAATTTGACAGATTATAACTGGCATAACAGGGTATCCAAAAAAGAAAACATCAGTTACCATAACTTCACATCCTCAACATGACCATCTTTGAAAACAAAATGTACAAGCTCTGAAGAAGGAATTGGGTACACAAAAAATGGCAGCCTCTGCCATGAGCCAAGGTGAAGTTAATCAAACTTTAGATTTTCGTTGCCTGTTACATGTCATTCTGGAAGCAAGTCCAATCTCAAGAGTAGCAAAGCTCCCGCAGAAACGACCGTGCCTAAGCTGACAATAATTAGAAAAGTGGAACCGAAAACGCCATTTTCAATTACCATTAGAGGTGGCAAGAGTATCCATTTCGACGGATCCTCAGAGGCACAAAGGCGCTGGATTAGCGCTGCCAAGGACTATCTGGCAGTGTCAGAGAAAAAGGATAATTAGCGGAGAAATGATGCTGTTCACTCGCCGAATTCCGTCTAATGCGATTAACTTTCAATTAAAACCTTTTAAAACCAGCTTCCGCGGATAAACCAGCCCCAAACAAAAAGACTGGGGGCGCCACCCAGGGCAGCTTAGCGGGATTGGTGCATTAGTTCATATTCCTATAATCCCCTTTCACCATTTCATCCCTCTGTGTTATCGCATATGGATAACTGAAGTTCACAATTGATAGCTCGCATCTATAAGCTGCAAGCTGATAATGCTGACATGCCATGTCCTTTTGGAGTCCTCCCACTGCATACCATTACAATACCGACTACTACCATTTCCTGAAGCTTTAATTTTTTGTATCAAAGTTTACAGAGACAAATAGAACAAGCTGAAGTCAGACCCAGGCTTACTGTATATCATTTGCACTTTGCAGGCAGCACAAGCTTTGTATTATGTTTAATCCAACTTAGAAACGACGGACAAGTACATGTACATTAATATACAAAAAGCATTCATGTTGCTGTAACATGTGTATAACTACTATATACTTTAAATATAAATGTTAAAAACGTGTTTACAGTCGTGTATTTCCAAAACACGTGAATACAGTTTTCAACCCATCCTTAGATTTCTTTCATTAGAAGTTATTAATAAACTCGTAGTTTTTCAGATCCCCTTCACTTGTGTCATTATTCGTAATCATTTTCAGATTACACATTCGCGATGACATAACAATTGATCAAAAAATGGAATTGATCAATACTTATAAGTAAATATTCAAAGCAAAATGTCGTGGGCGGAATTTTTGGATAAACTGCAAGAATTGCCGCTGCTCCAGTTGTGTCCAAAATAATTATACACATTTCAACTTCAAATATTTATGCAAAAAATGAAACCTGTCCTATCTATCGCAATTTATCTGTGTTTTTTTAGTTTTCATTTTCGTTCATTTATTGCCCAACGTAACTTATAAACCAAACGGAAATTGAAATTATTTAGCTGCCAACGGCCAGGCAAATATTGCCAGCCTCCAAGCAGTTAGGGAAAGCCCACATCCTCATTGTCAATGGTGGAACAGGGATGGTGATACAAACCTTGATGACAAAAGATGCACTATAACCCAAATGTTTCTAAAACATTGACATCATTTGGCTGATCTCCCATTGCACTGTCGTCATTCGTCACCATATGGCCAACCCCCTTTCTCACTTTTCTCACTAAGTTTAAGACTCGAATGTCCCCTTAAATTTCAGAGAAAGGTGCATATAGAAGGCAAGATTGAGTTGAGGAAACACTATGCATGATTATCGAAAAAAGACCGACCAAATAGACAAATTGCGACTTCATCAACCCTCATGTTCAGATTATCATTCAATCCCATACTGCCTAGGATTTCCCGGAAGATGTACATGGATCAGAAATTTATTCAATATCTTCACAGAAATTTCTTTGATGGTGGGCATCCACGCCACGCGACGCATGCCGGATCAATGCGGTGTCCATTAACCGCATGTAATGACCCCCATGCCCCGCCATAAAGTGCTTCCTAAAGTCCATATAATCATTCACAATAGCAATGTTTAAGACCGGGTTCATTTGATTACCTAAGCCGCCATTCGCCGCATACCCGAAGACGGGGAGCTTCATCTGCGATCGATTGAGTGCCAGGTTGGAAGGTTACACTGGCTGTGCAAAACGAAGTTCGTAATAACGGCTGCCTAGGAGGTGTAATCATCTATTCGTGGGGAATTTCAAACATGGGCGAGATGCGCCAGTCAATTACCCACTCTGGGGGCCTGGGCCACATTTGCAGCATGTTAAGAGCCAATTGCTGGTAATAGATGTGTTCGGAAACTGTAAACATACTGACGAGCTTCCAAACGGTGCGTTCTTGGTTGATGAGACCATAACGGGCCATCCAAAAACTCTTAGCACTTCAAATACTTTCTCTCATGGAGATGAGCAGCGTAAAATTGTCTGGCTGAGAAGACATTTCCTAGATAATTATTTGGCTTTATTATTCTGGAGAGGCGTCCAGAACGCAACATTAAAGTTTGTGGAATTGAAACAAATATATTTGTTTTCCAAATTCAGGTTCCTAAAATCATCAAATAACAAAGAACGCTAACCCAAACCGAACAAAGGGCATGTGCTCTGCAAAAATGTGCAGCCCACATGCAAGTGTACAATGTACTACAGAAATGTGCAGCCCACATGCAAGTGTACAATGTACTACAGAAATGTGCAGCCCACATGCAAGTGTACAATGTACTACAGAAATGTGCAGCACACATGCATGCAAGTACTACAAATAACAAACGTATTTGATGGCTGATGGCCGATTGATTACTGTGTATTTAATGTTTCATTAAGCGACATTTTATATTCTAAAGTTTCATATTAATGAATTACATAATTCAAAACGTATACCGGTGGTATACAGTAATTTGAGAACTGGTGTCGTTCAGGGTGACAAAGTGGCTGAAAGCACAATCTTTTTGCAGGTCTTTCACACTTGCACATGTCAGACGTGAAATTATTTCATTAGGACAAAATGCATTATTTCAAATTGAGTGTAGCTTAACTTGAGGACGTTGGTCACTATTTTACCAAAACCAAACTGTTCGACTGCTACTTTTGGAACATTTAATTTTTGGACACCCTATACATGTATATTCATGAATTCCGTCGCCTGCCTTAATTGCCGACCTTCCTGACGGGAAATCGATTTTAATTAATTCTAAAATTATGCCACTGGTTGGCACTCTAGAAATAATTAGAAAAAAATGCATCGATTTCCTTTGTTTTTGCAATACAAAGCGGATTCAATCACCGAACCTGCCTTCATTTGAACAAGAATCAGAAGCAAGAGCAAGGCAAAGTTGGAAAAACAAAAGATTGTTTAATCAACGATGTTGTGACTAACAACGGCATGGTTTGCCTGCAAAACGTAACACTGAGGTACATGTACTAAATTAGATCCAACAATCGGCTTGTGTAAATATGTGCACATGCCCGATTGCAAAAAAAAGTGCGCATTTGCCATTCGACACAATAAGCAAATCAATTAAATCACGATATCATCTGAAATCGCAATTTGCATTACGTGAACGAGATCCAATTGATGCAGTATTTACTTCTTGGAAATTAAAGACTAAACAACTGTTCGAAATTGCAACAAAAGGGTTGTAGAAGATGCCTCAGTGCATTATAAAAACGATTTTTAAACAAATTAATGCATATACATGGAGGATAAGCAACGTTCTACATGCATGTAGTATCACTGCAAGCGTATCTCTGTCCAACATGATTGTCTAAACGTGTTATGAACGCGTTTTAGATGTGGATGCATTAACGTCGGCATCGATTAGCAACTTGCATCCTAAGAGTTAATTCAACCAGACTTTAGAGCAAATTAGAAAACCGCATGATGGGGTAGACAGAACATATGCCATGATTCCCTGACGGATAAAGTGCACTTCGAGTGCAGTTAAATTCCAGTATACGTGTATTGTTTCGTAGCCTTGAAGCTACTTCTGTGCTAGTATACACTGCTTAGGTGCTACATTTTACTGAAATGCATGTGCTGTAGTAATAAAACGCTTTCAACAGTGTATTTCGACAAAATATTTAACAATGGTCGTTACCATCAACTCAATTTTACTTCGAATTTGGATTATGGGGATGTACTTTAAATGCTGTCTAAGACATGTTACAATTGTCCTAATAACCAATGTTTCGGAATACATAAGGATGTTTGAAATGTAAAATGTATTTTCGCCATTAATTTACTTAATTTTGCGAATTGATAAAACATTTATGAGTCAGTGAGGCTTTCTGGTTTATGCACTGTGTATTGTTTTTATCGTTTGGCACATGAACCTGCATAACAAATAAGACTTCGATGCGAGATTTGCACCCATATTCAAATCGATCCCTGGTTCCAAAGGCACACGTCATACCGGCTCTAATCCAGCCAAATTATTGCCCAATTGTCTCCGCATCTGAGCGCTGCAGCTTAGCATGTTGTTGGTATTAAATGCAAGCCTGTTGCTAGGAACTCCCTTTTATTTTGGAAGAAGGCAATCGATGAACAGAAAAATCGATGGGATAAAAGCAATTACTGGACAGGTTTACCCACGTTTCGCAACGAACATCGTTTCGTCATTTGGCAGCATGATGTCGGATGGCAATTGCAATAACACCAGTAAAGGCAAAGAAAACAGAAGAGCCTGTCCACATTCCATGATCCAGAAAGCGATATGCCCTCGGAGGAATGGAACATGCAAATGACACGTTAAAGTTTGTAGCAATGTTTTGCTCGCTTCCGCATACTGCAAATACATTACAAATACATGGCAAAATGCTATTTGCAGGAAATGTGAGAACGCACGTGCAAATACAGCTTAAATTATGCAAAGAATAATCTTTTCATAGGAGTATCCTGTGAAAAACGGTAGTTTAACTGTACTTCGAGCTGCAAAAATCTGAAGCTCACAATCCCATGGTATACATCAGGATGAAATACACGTTCGCATACATTATGTTTACAGACAACATTAGATACCTTAACTGAAGCTGCCTTACCATGTGATGCGAGTTTCACAGCAAGTTGCGTACTCATCTCAATCTTAAACTGTCCGTATGCTATTTACAGATACTACCTCGATTGGTGTGAAGTGTCTT
This sequence comes from Cylindroiulus punctatus, assembly GCA_034695085.1. Classification (NCBI taxonomy): domain Eukaryota; kingdom Metazoa; phylum Arthropoda; class Diplopoda; order Julida; family Julidae; genus Cylindroiulus; species Cylindroiulus punctatus. The sequence goes on from JAQFYZ010000083.1 coordinate 18,827, forward strand.
GCATCAAACAACTTACACCGAGTTTCAAAACAAGTAAATTAAGACAAAGTAGGTAGGTATGTATACATGTATGTACATTTAGGTTACGGTATCAATCTACATGTAAACAGTGTACCTTACCCACAAGGAAAACAATTTTTGGGAATTTAAAAGAAGTGTTCTAACGCGTTCGTTTTCAGTAGTATATTAGTATATTGCAATAATTCCCATTACAGCAATTTCTGCTAATTTAGCAATGGTGTTGGTGACCACTTCAAGAGGTGCAACCGCCTAGTACTTTGGACGATCAGTATAAGGACTTCACCCCTGACCCTTTTTCTTCGCCGACACTAGGGTGTTGAATTGAAATTGTGGATTTACCTATAGTCTATTTTGGGCACAACTATATAAATTTCATATGGGTATTGAGCAAAAACTACAATAGAGAGATGAAAAATTGCGAAACTTTACCAAATTAGTGAGCAAGACACTTTGCTCAGGTGATAAGATGGCCGCCAACAAGGCATTAATCGTTTGTCTTCAACGACTGTATCTTTAACGTTGTGCTTAGTCCGACAGAGGTCGGGCCGCAACATACTGTATGGCAGAAGCTACTGTATACTTAAATTGGGATATCAAAGCCCTTGTCATTACAGCGGAATTTAAATGAACGTCACGCGAAATATGCGAGCCAGCAATGGCCTTAATCGCGGTGACCCGAGTCATCAGAGGTTCACAACCCAGACCGAGTATGTTTATCCAAGACTCAGGAGAATGATTGCAGTGTAATAGGAACTCTGGAGAGTGGGCCCACTAAAGTGGGAATTGATCCTCAAAAGCTCGCTGCATCGTGTCCACCCTAAGCTCAATATCCTCAGCGTTAATTGTGGATGACCCAAATTCAGCCGCATCGTTCAAAAATGCCAGCAAGGCCCACGGATTACACGCGGAGCACAATTTCAAATTCCTTGACCAGAAATGCCAATTAAACCTCGGTGCCAATTACAGTAAATCTCCTGAAAAAATCTATATCTGTGAAATGTACAGATTTAAAGGCGAAATAACAAAAAAGACCACACTTTTGTGAGATTGAAATCTAGAATGATCATTGACTGTTGAAGATATCTGCACTATACCTATAGCTACAATTTTGAAAAGTACCTCTAAATATAAAATGGAGAAAGAAGTGGAGGGAGTTCCATAAACAAAACATCCAGGGATGAACAAACTGAAGTCAGAAGTGCAGGTTGAATTCTCACTGAAGTCATTGAAGTTTGGGGCGAAATCAAAGAAGCATTGTATAAAGTTATGACTCCCTGATTTTTGCCACTAGCAAATCAATACAAGGTGCTCAGACTACAAACTATGCATGAAAATTATAAATATCAAACTGGGCCATACAAACATACCTACATTTTCACATAAGTTCAGCACAAGTTCATCACATGGCGGCACAAAATTCATTGTCGCTGTTGTGCTCAAGAAATTTGGAATATAGCAATGCATGTTCGATTACTAACATTGACTTACAGTAATAACGAGGGATTCGCTGCCATTCTAATGGGACCTGCGCGACTAGAAGGAAACGGTCCATTAGATATGCAGAAGACATCCGGAATTTTAATGAAAGAAAATATAACTGCCTTGGCAACCTATTTCTCCAGCTGCAATTTGCATGCATTAAATTCCAGCGTTGGAAATAGAAACTAAATTGCCCCGCAGTTGCATTGTGTTCCTGGCGACTATTTATTAACAGTAATTGAAATTATTCTTGAAAATACATTATTTTCTGGTGCATGAATGGCTCGCACACAATAAAACTTTCCCAACGCCGCTCCACATGCCGCAACAAACATATCTCACAGGCTCCCATTTAATCCGACTTTTCATTAAATTCATTTCAACTGCGAGCTGCAACGAGCTTTCATTAATTCGCGTGTAATTAAATGCGTGTCATTTGAAAGTTTCGGCCAGAAAAATCACTTAGTTGATCATTTGCTTTAATTAATTCCAAAACACTAATGGCTGGCGTGCAATTAATCAGTGAGTAATAATTTGCCTGCTCGGAGTAATGGCGGTTTTTTGATTAGGAAGTTAACTTTTTTGGCCTTGTAACAACTTAAATAACATGCAATAACGTTTTTTTCCATGTTCCAAATATTTAAAAAAACGTTGTTTTTTAAGAAACTGAAACGAATTGGGGCCATTTCTACTTGTGCAGCAAATGCAATAGAACGTTTTATTAATTTATTCGGCTACACTGTAGCCTTCAGGAACTAATTTAGCTGCATGACAATAATTGGTGCAACATATCTTCGCTCCGAGCTAATTAAAACTAAACATTTTTAATAACCTCATTGACGCTCATGCTCTGATGATATGCAGTTTCAATTATACGTCCAGGCGATTACAAGTTAGTTAGTGTTACGTGCATCGCCCACAACGATTTGTCAGCTTGTGCCAACATCAGCAATTTACAAAACCAAACAAAATTAGCAGTTCTTCCACCATTAATTGGAACGCAATGCGTATATATGAGGATAAGCGAACGAACTGAGGGTAGATTGTCACAATTTGGAAATCCTGGACAGAATAACAAAGCACGCTAATTCCCATTTCTCATTAGTGCTGAACTTGGAATGCACCTACCCTCCCTGAGAATTTCCCGATTTGTGCAGTTAGAGATCAGAAAAATGACCTATTACAGTATGTACTGTCAAAACTGTACATGGCCTGAATTGGGGTCCCTATCATCATTTGATTTTCCAACTGGCTTTCTGATTTAAAAGTTGAGCTCTGCAAGGACATGACTGGCTCCGCTAAGTTTCTTAATAGTACTGGAGACGCGTCATTTGATGTCACCTAAACTATCCTGAGGTCGACAATTGACAATTTACACATATTTTGAGTGTGACGACACCTTTAACATGCCATGCTTTATCGATGGTTTTGAAGCACACAGTGCTGGCTGTTGCAAATGTCATTTTTGTTATGGTATACTGCACAGAGTATATAACTGGCTGAAGCATCAACACATGTCCAGTCTAGGTCCAATCGCCGCATGCAGGAAATTGAAAATAACATTGCATGTCCACATGGATCCACAATCAGGGTTTTACCTGAAGAGGAAGATGCATCTGTACTATGTGATTCTGAACATTTGATAAGATGGCCTTACAATATATGTTGACAGCTGAAGCACATCTGGGTTAACCATTGGAGTCAGAAAGCAATTCCAACACTCCTTGCATTTGGACGCCACCTTGCCATTCCCATTCTCTAATACCTGCACCAGGACCAGCCCAAGACTCGCTCGAGAGTGGTGCATACAGAAGAAAGTTAATTAAGGGTCATAACTCGAGCTAATGGCCGAGGCCTGATCAGCTTAAAAGCCCTCCAAGCGGCAGTGAATCTCCCACCTCCTATCAGTTTTTTCCTCTAGTCAAGAAGGTCCAATCTGCATATCTTCAGCGTCCAAGAAGTGACCGCAAGCGGTTCGTTTCTGCCCATTTGGGCGAATTATTCGGCAGTTGGGCGGATCTGGGCTCTTATCGTCAGCTCCCAGGTGCCATGTTTGGGGCCCCAGCGCATTTGCCAGAAGCCGAGCTTTTCCATTTAGGCTTCTTAACGTGGCTGCGAAGGCGCTTTTCCGCTCATCCGGGCCCATTAAATTCCGAGGGATTTCGGTGTGGCGGATTTTCCATTACTTGAAAGGCGAATATTTGCGTAGCGCTTCCGCCTATCGCTCCATCTTTATGGGCCAAGTCGGGACACTAATGCCTGGGGATGAAATTTACATCGCTCGTGCCCATTTCGAGTGAAAAGAGAATCGCCTTCATCCCCGCTATATTAAATTGTAAGACGGGCTCGCCAACACGGCCGATAAGGAGCGCTGGACGAGTAGCCGATTTAAGTGTTGTTTATCTGCGCTAGATTTCTAAGAACCTTACTTTCAGAAAAAAGCAGCTCCGCTTAAAAATGGCGACCAGGGAATCAAAACCAAGCGATTATACCAACAGTACGACAACATGAATACAATATGTGCTGACCTTCAATCTGGCAAATGAATTCTTCCCCGAAGAACATGTTACTCGGAATGGTGGAAAATTAACAGTACTGCTAACTTGGGAAGGCATGTTACATATATGCGACTATACACCGTACACAGTTCGTGTGTAAGTATATAAAAATTCAAACGCGGCCAATATTTATTCTTTTACAGCACGACGTTTCGATGAATCAACATCTTCATCAGGTGCTACCTTTATTAAAACATTTCACAAAGTTGAAATTATGTACGTGTGAGCGTACTCAACATGCCAAGAAGTGGCCAGGAACATACATAGAACAATACGAGCATAAAGCATAACGATGTGCGTATGTTTTTGCTTGATTTACTGTACTACTGCCTGAAAATCGAAAATCGTGGGGGATCGTTTGCTCAGCCTATTGTCTCATGATTGTTCTGTATATGTTCCTGGTCACTTTTTGGCATGTTGAGTACGCTCACGCGTACAAAATTTTAACTTTGTGAAATGTTTTAATAAAGGTAGCACCTGATGAAGATGTTGATTCATCGAGACGTCGTGCTGTAAAAAAATAAATATTGGCTGCGTTTGAATTTGTACATGTATATCCTTACGATACTCCCAGCCACAGCAAATGATGGGATCTATTGATTTACAGTATGTGTGTGTAGTTGCTGCGGTATTACTCAAGTAGTGGCGAAATTACGAATTTGTTTTTGGGGTTGCTCTGAAAACATCAGCCTCTTCGATCTTATTTCTGTAGCGTTATTCTATATTTTCTTATTCTGTATGTTGTTATTTTGAATTCGTTGTTCAAATTCATATCTTTGGATCCTTTAATCCTCATGGGGAGGGGGTATATAACACCTAAATCCCCCCCCCCCCCTATAGTAACTCCACTGCAAGTAAAGTTTACTGGCTGTAAACTTACAGCAGTGGCATTGTAGCAAATGATGTCTACAAAATAGTTTACAAACAATTGCTGTAATATTAACTGTGGCCATATACGATAAATGACTAAACCTGCACAGCATGAATTCATCCCTGGTTCTCTGAAAAACATTTCACCATTTTAAGTGTCCGAAGTTAACACTACCGCTAGGGTCGAAAGGGTAGTATTCAAAGATCAAGATATGTTACCAATGTTTAGCTACTGTATAATATCATCAGTAGTTTGTAAACGGTGGCAACAAGCAGGTGTCAAAACATGTGAACTTCGAGTGGTCATTCACTATATAGAAGCTTCCATACCGGTAATGGCAAGTTGTTCCCATAGGTGTCAAAGCAGCAATCTGCGCAAAAAACTTCCGAAAGAAAGTACTTTGTATTATCTATTCGATAGCTGTTAGTACAGGTTCAACAATTCGTGTAGCATTTTCAGAGAGTATTCAACGTTGCGGATTTATTTTTTCATTTGACAATGGGTTGCAATTCGTGTTTGGAATTCACATTGCCCAGAAGAGGCTTTGTCATTTATGCTAAACCTCTGGATCGACCGCTGAGATGATGAGCAATGTGAGGCATGGAATACAAATAAGGCACATGAGATCGCCGTGAAAGTAGTTTAGAGTTTATTTTGAACAATAGGTTAAAACTGTTAAAAGAGCATTTGATTCACGACATGCTCTCTTCCAAAAGAGATAGTTCTGTCAGATCAAGATCATGACTCATGGACGTTTGAAGGAATAGTCGACAGAATGTATTTTTTACATATAGTGTAACGACAATCAATAGAGCAATATTTCTTGGCGATCGACCCACGTGGTTCTTAGGGATCCAATCGATCAATTCTAAGGAAGGTAATTATAGTGATTTCTAGAAAAAAGTCAAGGCAATCCTCAGAGAATAAACCTTTTTATACATGTATATTGAACTTGTTGTTTGACATTATACCGTACGCTATTGGAGAAGCAACTTCGAGGAACGTTCACCAAGCAATTTCTTCTAGGAGTTCCATATGTAATACGGAGACAATACTAACAGCTATGAAAATAAGGCAACAGCACTGACATTTCTTATACGTATACGCATTTGGAAATATTGTTAGGTTGACAGAGTTCCAAAACAATTATTATGGTTCGATACTAGAAATTTTAGTGGCAAAGTTTATAACATTCAATGAATAGGGAGAAGCCTACTAATAAATTCAGCTCAATATCCTCTATCAATACGTGTAGTTGAATACCTTGTGGTATTGTATGTAATCCATCGACACAATTTTAGCCAAAAAAGCCAGCTCCAAATTGCATGTGGATGCATCAAAAATATTATTCCAAAGCAGCATCAATGATTTGTAATGACAGCTGTCATAAGCAAAGTTTCATTCCCATTTACACCCTCTCAACATCACAACATTATGTGGATTATGTTGATTTATCATTAATTTCAGGGGTACATGGATTGATATATAGTAACAGACCCAGCTTTACCTGCTGTTGGTAATATACATGTACATGTAAACACATTTCTCAGCCAGCAGTGTTGGGAAAACAGCAGTTGCCGATTCCCATTTCTCAACTATACTTCAATGCCAAAAAAATATTCCATGATATGTAGTGATTGATGCTCTCGCACTATCAGCCATTAAAACCCTGGGGTCCTGACCAAAAGCAGCAAAGCGCTCTTCATTAATTACATCAAACTGCATATTAATTCGCAATCAATACCCGGCTGTTGTTGCTTGGTAGGTATATGAAACAGAGATAATTAATAACGCTCCGGATAATTCATGAGGAGCCATCCCAACGTGTTGATTGAATAGGAAACCGTTTTCTACTTGGGGCTTCGTCGCAAATAAGCTCATCGACTCAAGTTCAGTCATTCGAAATTGAGCCTCGAAATGAACAGCTAGATGTCACGAAAACGTTGAAATTTGATAAATATGGAAGTGGCGAAAATCTTCACATGAAAAGTTATAAGTTGTTTTCATCCCTTTCTTAACACCCTCTATAAAGTAACTTCCTTTTGAAAAAACTGATCATACATGTAGTGTGTTATACATGAGTGTTTGAAATTGACGATGTAGGTTGGAAATAATCCTGAATTCAACCTATCGTACCATGACACATTCCAGACGAGTGCTAAAAGTTGAATACCCTTTAATACTGACACCTTATCAACTTATCACTTAATTCCAACTTTGATAGGAAACCAGCAAAGAAAACCAGCCATAGAAACAAGAAAGTGTAATGGTGTGGTTTGATGATTTAGATCACCATCCGTTCTGTCTTAAAAATAATTATCGCCCTGCCCTTGAACAGAGAAAGAATATGGAACTACATTTACTGACGCAGATCTACATATTTGATTTTTAGAAGTGCAAAATCGACAAACACAAGAATTTCGCTAGATCATTAGATGATCGATCAACTATGTTCACCACAGATTCCTTCCAAGAAAATGGTTGGTTACCGAAAAAGCATTGGTCATCTCCAGTTATAATTCAGCATGTACATGTACACTGTAGATCTGTTCACTTCCCCCACATTTATTCCGGTCTCATCTTGCATGATGCATAACCGTCGAATTTCGACAATGTGAGGAATCTTGGAAATAAGCTTATTACCGGACCACGTGACGTGCTATTACCACCTTTGTTTGTGGGGTTGCTCGGACGGATAGGCGGAATAAAGCCATAAATTGCACGTTGATTTCGGCGATCAATAGTCGCTGTGCACAACAGGAAACAGGGGAGTGCAGAAAACTGCATTTTGGGTATTTCAATTTATTTTGGCCATAAGCTAGTGAGCGGATTAGGCGAGCACACATGCCACATGTGGGCATCGATGTACAATTCCAGGCACCTGCAATGGCTCTTCCAATGACGATATTTTTGCGGTAATACTGATAGTCATCCCTTCCATTGCTGTAGGCATAATTGCATAGCAGGCAGCAATGATCAAGTGCCAGTCTTGATAAGGCAAGAGCCACTTGATGGCGAGATTAGATGCTGCAATGATCCACTTGAAAAGGTACCAGAAATTAGTGGAATGACATACTGAGAAATAAGTACCTGCACAGTAAGCAATCATGGAAGCAAACAAACACAACAAACAAACACTGGGAAATGATAAACAGATATTTGCTTGTTGTTGCAACCCATGATTGCCGGATCTAGACCCTAAGAAGTTTTAGCAATATATATTAGATGGTAAACCTTTACCGTGTTAACGTAAACGGCGTGAAAGCTGAATAAAATGTTTCTTTCAAATTCGCAGCAGGTGGACAGGAACCCTACAGTTAATTTGACTGCGTAACAGAATATTATGCACCAGATTCAACCTAGAGAATGAGCTTTTCCTAATGGCTCGTAGGCTGGCAGTGATTGCCAGACGTTCGGACAGTCACATAAACATTACATTTACATGTTAGGTACAAAAACAAAATGTAACAGCTAGGACAGGTGTCATTATTACAATTCAATACTAGAAAACTAGAATACTTTGCGTCCATATTATTATATATGTGGCAATCAAGGTGTAGATGCTTGTTTGATTTCACCAAACCTGGACTTGTTATCACTAATCATCATAATATATGCCAAGAACAGAATATAAAATTTTCCAAACTCAGTGAAAAACATGACACCAAGAAAAACTTGTTTGCATTCTCATCAAGAGTTCTAGTACTTATAGCTTAAAGATAGGGTCCACATGGCGCATGCCTCACCGTGCGTCAAAAGGCAGGTGCTCTACTTCAACAGATGAAGTCGTGCCCCCGATTCAAAGTGAAATCTGTCAAACAACCTAGAATTAAACCGATTTCCCTGTTCGGGAAGATAAGACCATGGCTCACCACAAGTCCACCAGCACAGCCCCTTAAGAACTTGGGAAGAGAGGACAAGAAAGCAAATAACAAAACTATCAATGACGAACATCGCATCCTTTGTCATTCATTGGAAAGCGGTGTGCCAGTCAAGTGAACGCTTCCGTTTCTTATCGTGTCTTTCCTCGTTCTTCCCATCCTCTTCAAGGCCCAATCCTCCTCGAAGCTGGTTGCACAAAAGGCCTCCTGTGTGCTTTTTTCATTGCTGTTTTTTTCAATAAAGAGCGGAAAAGCGTCTTATCCGTTTACCAAGGTCACATCCATGGGCAATTGCATTGTGGGCACTCTCCAAGAGTCAATAATTATGGTAGATTCGGAAAGATATCAAATTAAGATTCGGCATAGTCAAGATCAGAAGCTTGTGCCATTGTGCATTTTTTATCTAAATCTAAGTTTCCAACCGCTTGGATCTGCTAAGAAATTGCCCTAAAGAACATTTTGTTATGCAGTCACTCGTAGTCCTAGCACATGAAGATGGCGGTTACCGAAAGCTTAGTATTCAGACAAGGATCTGGCTTCTTCAGATGTAAATATGCATATCCCGACACTGGGGTTAAGTTGATATTTACCATCATGTTTTCAGACTATCACAATTCATTCAAAACGAGATCTTTGAAAATCTGCAGAAAAAAAATTATATTTTTAAGTTATCTTCAGTCAGTATATGCCCTACTATCAGCAAACAGAAGCCTTGCAGTGGTTTGAACTCCATAGAAACCAATTTCAATTATGGTTACAACAAGTAATGCAATGCAAAACATGCCAACATTTAGATGTGTACAGGGGTTTGGTCGTCTTCAAATTTCTTACTTCAAGACGAGCGAAAATATAGGATGTCAACTGATTTCATTGCCTTTATTACAACGGTTTTGGACTCCTTAAGACTTCGTTTTATTAGAATGAGCAGCTACGAAAATAAATTGCCATATTATAGCATTTGCAATAAAAATGCAAGCAATATAATCAGAAATTTTTAGAACACATGCATGAAATCGATTAACAATTAATTCTTTTGTAACTGTTCTATATTCGAAATTTACCAATATACTCTTCAATTGATTTAAATTGGTTCAGTGTCCTAATATCAGCGAAGTAATGCCAAATACAGTATATGGGCTGTGAAATTCTCATCATACAATTCATTACGGGTTAAATACCTCATGCAGTAATCGCCAGCCTTACTGCTAATTTGATATTATAACGGCTTAAAGACTAATGTTACAATTCAACATTTAAAGTATGCAAAAATGGACCGATAGTATGGATCCCAAAGCGCTTGGAATAATAAGCTCGTGTGCAAATATAACTTTTTTAAAGTTCAAACAGTCGCTTATGACAACCACTGCAAATACGTTCACAAACAAAATTACCGTTCCGGTTTTTTTTTTTTTCATTTGTATTTACATTTTTGCAAACTTAGTTGTTGAGACCGATATTTAGCATATGCATTATTGCAATCAGGGAAACATCGCAGAAGGAAGCGAGCTAGAAAATCGATTAAAGAGATGCTCATCAAAGATCTCCAAAAAGCATAATTAAATGTAGCAGACAAGCGCAGTCCCTGGCGCGCAATCTTTTTAAGGGAAAATAAATAAACATTTGCATACGAAGGATTCATTTCGAATCAAGCAACCGTTGCCCCCAATACGCCAGCCAACTCTGGCGAAAAATGAAGTTATGTATCATCGGCAACCAGATTGTTTTTATTTCTCTTCCAAATTTCATTATGGCTGCACGCATTTGATTATGGTTGCAGCGAAAATTTGGAATGCATCACAATGGAAAATTTCCCCCAGGATCCGACTAATGGTACGCAGCGAATAAATAATCCAATTGAAAGTCAGGATGGCAGGGATCAGCCAACAAGGGGCAATTGGGCATGAAAATGCTGAAACCCGCCATATTGTTGCACTGTTCCAGTGGAGCGTTACGGCGCTCAAAAGACAGCCAGGCACGGCCAATATCACGCCAGAAAAGCCATTCAATTACATGCGTACAGAGAGAAACACTGGCATTATTTGTGCCAATAATCAGCGAGATGATCAACCATTTATTATCAGCGATCTCCAGGGGGAGTCGAGGCGCTGCACACTTTCCACACAATGAAACCTAAATCTTGTCGATGGATGATTTTTTCCAGGAAAATGTATTTTGGGTAATTGAATTTTACCCGAGGTATTTCACGTGCGCCATAAATAATGTATAAACAAAACTACTGCCAGTAATGGAATATCTCCATAGCACGAGTTTCAAAATGACTTGGGCGAGCTTGTGATCAGCTAGAATGCAGTTAACTTCTGCTAGGATCAATGGTGGATTACATGGAACAAACCACTTCCTAAACATGTTAGAAATAAGGCATTTTTTTACAAATGCATCATTGCATTTGGGATTTGCCCAATCTCAAGTTTTAAAATTTCAAACAAATCGCATTACGGAGAAAGCGCAAATATTTTATCAGTTATCGCTGAGGCTGGATGATGCATGTTCATGCACATACAGGGTGAGAGAAGAATGTCTTGAAAACAGTACGACATAGCTTGTAATAGAATGGCTATTGAAAGGGTTATGACAGGTGAGGAATCTGACAATCTTCAATGCAAAAACAACTCAAAAATTGTCAATTCCCTGCTTAAGGCATTATCGGTAGGTATTGCTTAAGGTATTACAGGTTTCCTCTTCTTACAAACACATGATCCTAAAGTTCCCATAGGATTGGCATGCGTGTCACTTCTGAAACAATGATGCTCAATCAAAAAACTATTTAGAAACTTTGCTTTCCTGATGATTGAAAGTTAATGAGATTTGTCAGTACACAAGTGGGATTTGATAGTGAACGATAACGTCATCTTAATGAATAATTCACTACTGTCGTCTTAACCATTTATGCATCTGCCAATCGAAAAACTCGAAATAAATTCACAGACGCGTTTGCAAGTCTGAAATTAGCAGTTTCCCGACAAATCCAGTTCTCCTCTACACTCTTTTAACTTGAAAGTTGTGGCCCACAACAAACAGTGAAGACGTTATCAATCGATATGAATGGAAGTGGAAAGCAATGTGTCAATTTCAACATATTACTACCGTATACAGTTTGTCATTGGAGCAGTTTCAGTATCACGAGAAAGAGAATATTTAAAGTCACATTCGATGTTGGAATAGTTCCCAAAACTGCCTGTAAAATGGCGGATTGGGGCAAAGCTGGTTTACACCATTAATGATTAATGAAAGCGCTTGTAATTCATAAAATGACACATAAAACCCATTAATGGCGGTCGCGAGCTGCGTGCTATAAATTTGGCATAAGGGTTTACTTAGCAATTTCAATGGGAACCCTTTTAGCAATATAAATCACCAGCGAGAAAAAGCCAAGTCACAATGTTTTAATATCACATGATTCAGCAGGTGATGTCATTAGGCAACTACGTCTGGACAGGAAATAACGCCTGCGACCATAAGTGACAGTAATCCGCAAAGTCCCTCTTTTAAGCATAAATCAACCAATGACAGAAGGTGGTCGTGCCAAACGAAAGGGCCAGGAAATGGCACAGAGCCTTTGTCGATGATAGAACATCAATTGAGTATTACCACAAAGGGTGAATAATGCAAAAGGGTATTAAACCAGGGCTAAATCATGCTGGATTGAAAATATGGAAATAGGTTTAGATTTAAAGCTTATTATCATATATTTCAATTCTGCATGCATGAGCTTATTAAAATCAAGAAGAGTTAGCCCACAGCTGCCTTTTCAAAGCAAGTCCATGTCATCATCTATGACGTCATACAATCCCAAATTCATGGTGACGCTGCTTATACCGTGGATAAACGATTGGATTATAGCAACACTTCATTAGGTGTCATTAGCAAAGGTGAGAACTGCAACATCTTTCAAAAAAAGCAAAAACATAAGTTTTGTTTTTATTTCTTGTCGCTTTTAACCAAAGTTGTTTCCACGCTCGCGAAAATCGATCTTCCTATCGAGCCGTTCTCTTCTTTCCATGTGGAGTTTTTTGTTGCTGCAATTTCACTTCAGTTTACTCCAAGACAAAGTGGTATCAAATTTACCATATAATTACCAATTTACAAAAGCAGTGTGCCAGGCGTAATGCGAGGAGACATGCAATTATTAGCGTGACTTAAATATAGTATCGTTCAGGAAGTGGGATAACTCCACGGGGATGGAAAATCAAACTAATTAATTTACTCATAGCATCTTCGCAAATCAACACAAGCGGCTGCTTATATCGAGAGACGTTAGCGGTAATTTGATTCGGAAATGAAAATGGGCAGAGTTGATTGGAAAATATCACCATGTTTGCTTGGAAAGGGAATAGTTACAACGTTTTCGTTTTAACAGGAAAATGTGAAACAATTTGACATGAGCAACATTTGTAAAAAAAAAAATGGTTTTAAATAACTTTGCGTTGGTACTTATAATTAACCTACAGTGTACATGCCGATTAAACCTAGCATGCACAGTCTGCTGAGGTTTCTAAAAGCAGTCAAAAGGTTTTCATTTTTAAAAACGAATACGCGACTACCACATTGAAGGTAAATCAAAATTTAGGACCAATTTCAAACGCAGGGGAGAGCATATGCCGTATCAGCGTAAGTGATTTTCCCCACATAACACGTGATCTAGCAGTGATTGCCTATGATCAGATGTTGCCCTATGAAAAACTACATTTTACAAGTTAGTTTAGTTGCTGATAAACACACAACAAGAGAATATAACTGTATAAAACAGAATAAATTCAGACACCTTGGACATGTGTCAATCTTGCCTACCAGACAATAGGGATGGAGTGTACACATTTCGGACAGAATTGGAGCACGTAATATAATATACGTTAGTATATTCAAACCTGAATTTGACAGCTACAGTAGTACCAACGAATAAAGCACGCCAGCACATGGCATATGACACGTGCAAGGCAGAAAATCTATATCTTATAAGTGATATTTCACAATTTTGCATCGTCAAAGACAATTAGTAAATGCAAACAAACTACGCGACAAGAACAAACTCGAAGAAAATTATTCCAGTTTAAAAAGTAAGTGCCTGATATCACAAAGCTGCCTACAAGTGCGTCACGAATTCGTCGCTCAAGCATGTTCCCAAAGTTATGATGGCGGCGAAGCTCCATAGAAACGAAATATTGCAGATTCATAATACAGTAAATAATGGATGCATTGAAATTGTCAAGTCGCAATTCAAAGAAAACTCCAAAACGCCCATTGTACATGTTGGGAATAGAGTAGTGCGCATGCAAGCCATTCAAACTTGCTAGATTAAAAGAGGAGCTCACAAAACAATTCTGGCAGAAAAACTGTGGCAGATGCACGAGAGTGAAGACCTATTCATGTGTATGATTTTGTCATTATTGATTTTCTCGACATATCTTAAGCGGCAAAAAAAGGAAAACACGACTCCATCACTTTGCTTTTTTTCGTCTTGCCTTAACTTTATTCTTCTCAATAATTAATAAGCTCTTTTCCCCCACCGTAACTTTTTTGTTTCTTTTCAGAAAACCCTCTATTATTTTCGTTTAAAATGGCGCCATTTACAGGTCAAACTACTGCAGAAACTGCCTCTTTAGACGGCGCCGGAGCCATTTACGGATTTGCGGAAATGTAAGGAAGACAATGAAGAGAAAAATATTTTTATTGATGTTCTGGTGCGGGTCGATGCCTGCCATGCAGTACAGGGCGTTAGCTTTTCGAGATAAAAGGGACGCTTCTCTCAGTTGGAAACGTCTTTTTCACATGTACACTAATGTTCAATTGATCACTACGTTGTTAGGTCAGAACATTCAACTAGCATGAGCTTTACTTTTTTCTAGGAGTTGTATAAACGTTGCACATTTGCTTGGTTAGCCACGTGTATGTTGTGTGCATCAAGAAACCCTATGTATTCGAAAGGTATTTCGTGATGAAAATTGGGACATACAGTACTAACTAGATCTGCTCATGATGAGCACACATTTTTTAGATTTCAACCCAACCATAACTTGTCTAGTATACAAGTGTGGCACCAGTCCTAGCCGTCGCAATTTATTTAGCTGCCCAACCGCCAGGCAATTATTGGCAGATACGAGCTGTTAGGAGAAGCCCACTTTCCCATAGTGGCTATGACGGAATGGGGCTATACAGATAGCAAACCGAAAATTCCCCACCAACATGCATGCCAGTAACCTAAAGAAACAAGTGATATTTCGCGATTATATTTCTCAACTGACGTTGGTGACCTGTGTTAGCCGCGGGGTAAATGACCCTGGTTTCCTGGCATGCAGTCCGGGGCCGGGAAAAGCGAAGGAGAGAGAGCAAAAAGCACAATTTCGTTGATTGCTCGCAGAAATTTAATTTCGACTTGATTCCATTCCCAGTGCGACGTGGAATTCGGTAATGATATGCGAGTGCAGATTAAAGCGACTCTGGTAGGGAAGAGTGCAAACAAACATGTTCCATGAAGATGCATTTGCTTCTGCCAAATGCATATTTTTGCACGGGCTTCTCTCTCTCGCTCTTCAGGTCCATTGATTTTACTTCTAAAACATTTCCCGCTCAGCTGAGTTGCTCCCCCAACCCTAACCAAGCACTAAAGCGCATTTACCTCTGCGCACACGTGGAATTTATCAGGGATCCTAGCGGGGTGCCATGGGATTTATCATCATCTCTTTTTTTCCACTAAGTCACATGCCTTCAGAAATTAATGAGTAAATGATATTCAACACCTTCCTAGGCTCAGGGGGGTCCATTTATTGACCATTTCCTACACCACTAACCCTGCATATCATGGCTGCCTTATTGGACCCTTGCCATTGCCCATCTCATTTCTTACAGGTGCCCTAATTGGAGGTCGATTTCAAGCTTGACTTCGAAGCCTACTGTAACATTTTGTGATCAAGTTTTATTTTGCACAGAGCCGCTTGGTTGCCATGGCGTTAGTCTGGAACTCCAGATGGCACTAAAACCGCACAGAATCATCAGATCCTGTACATTTGGCTAAACTTGTTAACAATTATTAATTTGAAGTTCGGCCATATTTCGGTCCCACCTACTTGTACATGTATATTCTGATGCATACTCTGCCAGTTACTGTCTAGTATGCCTGAACAATTATACTTGGACGACAGACTCATACCAGTGTTGCAGGTCGATATATTGATTCGTATCTGGAGCACAAGGCATGTCTGAAGTACCAATTTACATCATTAGATTAGTCAAAAATGGCTTTTAGACGTTATTAAGACTAAAACTACTGTTTTCACTGCACATCGATCCAAAACTAGTGCATATCTAATAAAAGGTATGCAACATTAAAACTAAAAAGTAAGTGTTCTGGCATTCCTTTTTGGAAAGTGTGTCAGCTCCCAAAATTCAAGGGGCACTTCGTAGAATGTTCATGCAAGATGCTCACACAGCGAAAATTAATGATGGCTTGTGAGGGATGGATATCTACATGTATGCTCAACTGGCAACGCCATTACCCAAATAAAAAAATTCATTATTCCTGGAATAAGCAAAGGAAAGGCAGCCAGTTACAGGCAAGCCGATGCCCTGCCAATCCTCGAGATCGTAAATGTCACCAATTGGCCACAAAATTGAAATATAACTTAAGTACAACCCCATGCAGACCCACCGATGGTTAACACATTCTTTTTAACCAATATGGCTTTTCCATTACCATCAACTGGAGATGATGGAGGGCTACTGATGGTCGGCAACATTAAGGCCATCGTTGGGCTAACATCTGGCCACGTGTTTCCGGCGGTTTGGGGGACCAGTCAAGCTACTTGGCCACTGTTCTCCATTGAGTAAAACAATACCCTATGCTTTTACGGCTAATATACGCGTTATTTAGGACAAACAATGATTTCTAAATACATGTGTACCTGACATAAGAGGCTGTCTTGCCAAATCAAGTCAAGTTTATCTGACTTCTGGTTTTACATTCACCTTTGGCAAAGGTTGCAGAAAAATATGAAGAAACCATCATTAATAACCAAAGCATTTTCTCATCAGAAAAAGACAAATAATAAGTTACTTTTAGCACAATTCTCTTTCATGCACGTATCCTTCGCAAGCAGTGTAAGTTTAGGATTACTAGACCTAAACGTCTCTTACTAATCAAAATGTTAGTTCCACGAACATTTCCAAACAACCATACAACGTTTCCTTGACTTTTCCAGGTTATATCAAACCTCACTGATTTCACCAGATTTCCAGATAGCTAGACATCTGTCAGGATGTTTCGAAGTTGAAAAGCCAGCAATGTACGCGTATATTTAATCAAAACCCTGTTAATATTGGCGGAGTTAAATTAGGAGGAAATATCTTCAGAAATTGCGACGATTTCTCATTAATTCATTTTTAGGGAGCTTAAACACTTTAGAAATTTAAATGCTTCATTAAGAATTCACGTGATTCCCACTAGCGTCTCATGCTTAAAGCCTGTTGTGGGGCCTTGCTAATTTAGAGAAAGCGCATTGTTGAGGCCCGAAGATAATGCCGGGTCTCGCCAAACCCGTAAGTGTGCATGCAGCCTGATTAATAAGTAAAGCAAACAGTAATTATGAAATAGAATTTGATGCTTCCGCAGCACGATGTGAATAATGCCTCTAATTAGAAAGTATGAGCATTTTTATGGCTCTAGGCAAGCTGGCATATGGGGTTTGATGCCGCAAAAGCGAAAGAAAAACGAAATATATCTTTTTTTTTGCTCGTTAAGCTTAATTAATGAATATTCATTAAATATGAAAGCAACCCTGCAGTTAGTCGAATTTCGAAGTAATCTGAAAATAAGTTTCTTATTACCATTTCTTGGAGGCTCAAATATTCAAGACAGTGAGAGGCTCATTGGTCGCCACGCAACGCCGTAAAGCAGATGAATTAAATAAACATTAGAATATATGAGGATGACGTTATTAGCATTAATCGTAAGCATAAATTCCCAGAGCAAATGTGGCGTTGATATATCCAATTTCCCTAACTTTTCTCCCACTGAGTGACAACTAGTTACTGCCATTTAAAAGCAATGTTTCATTTATACAATGAATGTTGAATTTTCCTGACAATTCGAAGAGTTTCCAGGTGTGGGAAGACCATTTATGTAAACTTGCCCTGCAAATATCCCAGAACTCAAATGCGCCAATATACATTCGCTATTAGGCCGAATATCTTTTCTTCTAAATATCTCTTCAGAAATCGGATACGAGCAAGGGGAAAATTGCTAACATTCCAGCATTCAAATCTAGTTCTAATTACCGATTTACCGTTAAAAAGACATCACTGTGCATTGTATGTCGAAGCTTAATCTCCAACTTGAAATGACCTCGAGGCAGAATCAATTTCAAAAGCAGCAGAATTTCATTTGCGGTAAATAGGCTTTCTGGTGTTGGCATCAATAATGACATCAACTGCTCTCATCGATTATTCGAATTAAAACATATATATGGAAATGCATTCACTTTCTAATTCCGCAAACATTGGAAGGATTGACATAAGCCGACTTTTGGCCGTGTGCAAAATAAATTGCTTTAGGGTTTCACAGGTTACATGGCAAATCTGCAAATGGGTGCCATTTCAGAGCAATGAAGACTGCAATTATAAATTTTGGAGAATGTTAATCAAGCGTGATTCCATTACCTTTGTAACATTAGAAGAGATATGCGGGCGAGATTTCATAATTTTAAAATCAATATGCAGAATTGATTTGCAAAGTGCTGTTAAGGATGAGCATGATAGACAAACATCAGGTCATAAATAGCTTGCAGCATGGCTTTCTTGATGTTAACATTGCATTAAACAGATTTGAATTTCTAATACCAATGATAAGTGCTCATGAATCTTGTTTTGAAATTCAGAAGAACTAGTTTGGAAAAGGACAATCTTTATTAAATTGCCAATATAAACAAGTACATATTAGAGTGCACTACGTGCGCTAATCATCAGAAACGTTAAGACCTTTTGCTACACTTTCTAATGAAATACTTGTTAGTTAAAAAGCAATAATGTACTGAGTACATGCAGTGTACAATGCTATTATTAAAATCGAGTTACAAAGCCATTTATGTATTAATGCAACTTACACGGCCAGTAGGCTCCTTGTTCAATTCGATTTTAGTATGTACATGTACATGCACTAAGATCAGGTATTGTTCTGTCTTAGTACACAGATTTTATCGATACGTATCTAGTACAGGTATGCAAACAAGAATGTCCTCTCTAGGCTGCAGATATTGAATGTTTTCATACTTGTTTTCATGCTCGTGTAATTTCTTACTTAACTGCCCCTTACCGCCAGGCAATCACTGCCAGCACATAATAATAAAAACAATGCTAATATAATTTATTCCACATAGAAAAAGGAAATATTAGGGCTTAAAAACAAACAAATATCCTGCCAAATTAGACAATAAAATCTCGCATGCGAGCATTAAAATGACAATATCCTTGGGGGGTTGGTTCCAACGCCGTCCAACCCTAGCCTGGAAACAATTATGGCGACAGTTTCGTGTTGCTGTTTACAAATTGGTTTTTAGCATAGTTTCGGACTAGTGTGCATTCAGTATCTGCATTGTCATCAAGGATGTGGGACCCTCGCAAACAAGTTCATTTAACAACTTATTGCATATGTTTTGAAATCAGTTTTCACCCATCTATGTTCTAACCTTTCGGCACCAAATTTTGCAAGTCTTTGTTGGTCTGAAAAGCGTACGAAAAATATCCAGAATGTTTTGTTGCAGAAGAAGTAGGCTAAAATTAATACTCGAGGCACATCTCGAACCCCAAATCCGCTTTAATAAACATCGGAGTAGAACCTTCGAGTGCAAGCTAAACAATGCTCCTAGGATGCCTTGTACAAGCATAGGCATATACAATCAGACTCCCACCCACATACGTTCCGAAAAAGCAAGAGGATAAAAACCCCAAAAAACAATGATAATAAAAAAATTAAACTTCGAAGAGCAACCTTGTTTAACGAGCCACTTGAAAGGCAATTCGAGCTGCGAAGCGGGATCGACGACATCCCCCAAGATCGTTTAGGCCCGGGCGCCATATTGGCGCCCGCAATAAAAATACATAAAACTGGCGATGGTATCTCTCATTGCAAAAAACAACGGCTCATCTGCATGCCAATTGTCTGTTTTATCGCCGAACGATGCCTCGGCATGCAAATATTATCCTAATTCAGTTATTACCCTTTGCGCAAAACTGCAGCTATTATTTTTAACGTCAAATTTGGAGCTTTGCCTGCACGAGGCCTTTCTGGCACACCTTCCCCAATTGGCGACCAGCATCCCAAGCACTTCGATAACGAGCCTGGAGTTCGGAATTTTTAAGCGAACGTGCCCATCAAGCAGGCACTTTAGATCTAGAGATAGCCCTTTATTCCCCCTTCTAAACAAACAAAATGGGCCAAAAGGGATTTTTAATTCCGCCATGACGCATAGAGAGCGGATCGTTAATTCGCCAAAGCCCCATTTCGGAACGGCACCGATGAATTTGGCGCGAAAGGCGATGATCACGACACTCGTGGGCACTTCCGGGGCCAGTGTGGTGTGTAAGGCGTGTTGAACACGTCGCACCAAAATTGAACATCTCTCAAGATGCGATTTCCTGGAAGCGCAAGTTGTCGATAAGACCAAAACACGAGCGAAAACATGCTAATTACCATTAACACATCACGTCCATTCCTCAGAATGCACTTCAAGACATGTAATCGCTGTAAATTGAGCTGTTGTCATGAAGCTGCCATAAAATCGAGACTGACATGTCAAGATATTCCACATTTCCAAGCTAATAACATTTACACTATCTTTCAATGGAAACACAGTTTCCTGATGAACATTTTAGTGATTGTAGGGGTTCAGAAACCATAGGAATAATGAATAATATATGGACAAGAGAAGTTTGGATATACAGTAGTTGCACATGTGCGTTTTCAATGGCGCCTGATATAGTGATGGGGAAGCTGCGCTGCATTTAATTTTAGATTTACCATTAAGAAAAACAGTAAGTCTCGTTTTCATCACAATATAAGCCCGTACCTTATACTGTTATATGTTTGAATCGTACAACCCCACGCCGATTTTCAAATCAAGTCAAATAGAAAGTAGGTACAACAGGTTTACATATATACGAGCGTATATGTAAAAGTGTAAATAAAGGCACACCTAACCATGTAATGTCCGCTTTTGCTGACAAATAAGACGCCAGGCAATCACTGTTAGCCTAGAGATATTGGAAGAAATCTGCTTGCTTAATAACCCTGCTTAAAAAGTGTGCAAAAAAAAAACATATAAAAGCATGAATTCAGTTATTTAGAGCAGGAACTACAGAAGAACAGTCCTATGTTTATTACGTTTGGCGAAAATATAACATCCATTAGATGCGTTTTTGGCCATGAAATGTAATTGTCCCTAGTCATAGCGTATTTTACAGCTGTATTAGTATCATTTATGTTTACTTTGACTTTATAAACTAATAACATTTATAGATCTTTGAGGTTTCAGAAACCATGACAATGGCGATTTAGACAAGAAATGAAATCAGCTTCGATTTTCCTTAATATTTCCTGTCGGAAGGGAGTTTCAGCTATAAATACTGAAAAACAACTGATCTTAAGTAACGATAATTAATTGCACATGAAACAGTATGCAATCTCTGTTTGGTACAACATGAAAAAACGTGAACTCTTGTCTACATTTGAAAAGATGCGCATGATGTTTGTTATATTACACTTCAAAGAAAATACTAAATCCCTTGCCAAACTCCATAGTTGTAATTAGCAGCTGCCATAAATAGAACTATCTTATCCATCAAACTTAAAAATTGGAAGGATTTAGGGATTTTCTTACTTTTCTAACATTGATTTCAGTCTTTCAGAAATGGTGAACTATCACGTTACCCTCGCCTCATCATTTGACATCATTCCGATTCAAAGTTTACAACTCTTCCGCATGCGCATAGCAAGTAATGCAAATCTGTAAATTTCATGAACACTTATTTGCTAATAGCCACCCACTCATCATTCAACTAGCATCACCCCAACAATAAGGGCGAGATATATTCGTGCTTAGTCGTCACTAATTCATGCGTTCATTCATTTACAAGCCAAAACTTTGTCGTCAAACTACGTCTAACTACCTTAGGTATAGATTGCGAAAGTTCGGATTAACGAAGTCCTTTTCAACATTGCCATCAGGCTTGTAATCTTGCGCCTTGCCATTTTTCTCAGGTGCCGGGTTATGGAAAACAGATTACCAGCCATTACCTTCAACTTTTGAAAATTTACATGTGCAAAATATCAGCATGGTTCATCAGATGCAAATTATGCATATTTTCGTAACGGACATCGAGCGTTGGTGCGCGGATCGGCATATAAATTATGCACTTGGGAGCCGTTACACCTGCTCAGTAATTGCTTTAAAACAGAAAAAAAAGATGTTATCTGGGCCGCTTCTTTATGGAATTTCCCTATCTCCATCCAGGATAGAATTAGCCCTTGCCTAGTAATTCTCAGGTGATTTCCAGATAAGCATTCAACTTGGATGACACGTCCCACCGCCATAAACTGCACACCCGAAGCCATCCTGTCGGTGGGGTTCTGCTTGTGGGACCTCTTCTCAATAAATATTTTAGTCAGAAATTATGTACCCTCGCACACTTATTGGCAAGAAACCGATCCCCAGCCAGATTACCAAAGCTCTGGGTGCACCCAGCCACAGATGCATTAGGCATCACCCACGTGCTGTTGCTTTTATCAATTTACAATAATCGGGTTTCATCTGATATGTGAAACACGATTCCAGAATGCACCACCATTTATTTCGTGTCACAATTAGATTTGCATCTTATCGCATAATGGCAGAGCTCTAGAGCGCCTTCTGTGGAAGCTAAGCTGTAGTTGAATGCATACAGACAATGAGACATACTGAAATCACTTAAAGATGGTAAACGAGTACTTAAATTGGTGCAACGAGCGGTCAAATGATCCATAATTTTTGAAGCCAAAACACGAAAGCTTTTTACCCTTTGTCTAAGTTGTAGAACATAACCCTTCGAACCGATTATAGGTTTTGGAGGGTTTGAAATAGCATTGAAAATTATTTTTGTGATTAAACAAAACAAGTAGCACCATGCGGCGCTGTGGCTTTTGCAATGAAAACGAAATCATTGGACTAATTATTATTATTATTTAAAATCATGCTTCCGTAATGGGTTCCTTCAGCACCTCGCAAATCGATTGCCATTTTACGTTCGACTCTGGCACACCGCATTTAGTTTAATTAGGGGGTAGTCTGAAAATGTGCCATTGATTATTCGGAAGCATGGGATGCAATGCAGAAACTACATGTATAACTGTTGATGCCTTTGGTGGTAATATCTATCAAAAGTCTAATCAGCCACCATTCACTTAGATAACAGATGGTACCCGGCGATCGAACGGGACGTGCTGTGCAAGATGGATCAACGAGAAAGACCAAATGGATTAAAATTAAATAATAAAGCACATCCGCCAAGCCAGAATGGGCAGAAGGGGATCCGGCGCCATCTTTGAACGCGCATTATTAATGCAACAAAAGCGGAATTAACTCGATTAAGAAATGAATAAATAAACAATGAAATCAGGACGGGGATGGGTAGCATTGCTATCTCCAGCGCAATGCACGAAGTGCAAAAATAAACAGTTAATAGTCACGAACGGGGTATAATTGTCATTCCTTTCAGGTGCGCTAATGAACGCCGTGATATCAGCGTTGCCGCGCACTTTGACGCCATCAATATTTTAATGGCGGCCACGCAAACCATGCAGGCAGCATCCCTTATCCCGATGCAAATTTGCGGGACGATTTATTATTGATGACAAAGTTCTCGCAATTGGCCATGGCAAGCAGGATGCATGTGCAGTTGAACTATAGGTGGGCGCTATGATGGATTAGCTGCAGGCGCTGTACCTAATTGTTGGTAACTTTTGTTTGGTTTAAGTGTCTAAAACTTCTTATATGCTCAAGAATAGTTTTTACAAAATAATCTAGGCAGTGACTGGTGTAGCATGGAACAATTCAGTTTTATTAGCAGTCAGTTTGTAGAGAATTTGCATAAAGTGACTGCGAATAAAACCGAATTGTTTCAAGAATAGTATGCTTTGTTTTCAGTAGCACTGACAATTCAGTAGGGTGAAGGAACGATAACCCCGTTCAATATCAGTTGGTACATGTAATGTAACTTGTTTTATGTGCTTGGGGTATCCAGGTTCTAAAAAGAATATCACTTTTGCAATCTTAGATCAAACAGATCGCACAAAATGTGAATATTTTCAATTCTCAAACCTAAGAAATGTCAAAGCTGTTATGTGAACTTTGACTGTGACCTTTACTTCACTACTGCACTCTTTGAAATCACATTACAAGTCACTGCTGTACAAATTTTACGTGAAACAGCTTTCCTCACATCTCGCATGCTGGGAGTGATTGCCTGCCGATCAATTTTATCTCAATTTTATCTCGATGGTTTGTTATTGGTTAGGTTAAGTTAAACACAAAAGCCGCCAAGAATGGCACCTGTCTTGGCTGTGCCAAATCCTTTTTAATTTTCCATGGTGCATTCACCGTTTAACCAAAACTAAATTTGGAATTTAGAATTCTAAATTTAGAATTTATTTATCCGCCCAACCGACAGGCAATCACTGCCAACGTACGAGTCCCTAGGGAAAGCCCACTTTCCCACATAGTCTTTGGCGGAGCAGGGCATATTCTGTAGTACAGATAAAAGATTCATTTTTTCCTGGAAAAACGTCAAACGGTCGTTACTAGCATTTTGGCAGAACACGATAAAAAAATCATAAGCCATGCGCAAACAAGCTGAGGCAAAAAGGTTAGTCGATGCAACCATCCCCTCAGCCGTGAGTCCCCACCGTCGCTTGTTTTCCGATCGATTGCGTCCCTATTAAATTAGGAAAAGCACTTCATTATGCAAAAGAGGTGACGCGCCCCACGATTAACTTAAAGGGCCGAATTCATGCACAAAAAAATGCGCGAAAAAGGTGCGTTGGCAAGTATTGGCAATGCGAAGTCTCAATAATTCAGCTAAATTGCTTAAATGGAGGGCATAAGAAGCGTAATAATCATTGGGCCCCGGGTCCCCAGCACCCATTTCACGTTCATTGGAAGCAATATTTGCAAAACCTCATTAGCGGTATTAAATTCTCACAAAGCAGTATGGGGTTCGATGAAAACTTGAATCTTCGAGGGTAGGCGACAATAATCCCAATTACGCTAGTGGATTCTGCTGGCAATTTCGGGCATTTCATCAGGGGGAAATCGGGGATGTTGACGCATTTGGGGACACGAGGGAAAATCATCCAAAAATAAACCACCACGAGAAATTTAATGGGCAAACAAAGGAACCTACTTAGTGCACATTTGCCAACGTTTACCAAGGGTCGGATCCTCAATATAATGCCGTAGCTGCAAGCGTTCCCACGCCTACGATGTATCATCAAGTCCATTATTTGTACATGCCCATATGAAAATACCGATTTGTTGAGAACAATGATTATAATGTAACGTAAAGGCTGTACATAGCCGACGTACGACCATAAAAATGGTCGTTATAGAGAGGCTTCGCTTTGCTTGCCCATAAGCTTAGTTTGCTATGTTTGTAGATTCAGAAGAATCATTGTACTTGGGATCCACACGTATTTGTCGAAAAAGTATTACAGATGTACATAATAGCTGAATATGTATGTATCACTGACTGCCTTAAATGAAACTACATGCACAATGCCTAAACACTTACACGCAGACTTAGTTACATTGATCTAAGTCAGTAAAGCATGCAAAGATAAATCAAGGATGTTTTCATGCATGGCTTACTTTGATAAATGTAATCGAGTCCGCATGTAATCAGGCTTTAGTGGGATTTGATCCATGACAAGACAGTCGATGCGTCACTTTACATGTAAATCCCAAGTGCATGCATAAAGTATGTATTAGCAGGCCTCTTTTTTGTACCAAACAGAAACATTCTATTGAGTACTTTATGGACACCTTTAGAATGTCTTCAGTGCAAGTGCAGTTTTTTATTACATTGGATCAAGTCAGTTAATTTAAATATCTATATATAAAGTAGTTCATGGTTCTTGAACCCTATAAAGGTTTTTTCTTAAGTAAATTTAGGAAACCATTGTAATACTGGAATACATCATATATGAAAAATACCTTACGACAACCTATCAGCAAACCTTGATTGGTTCGCCATTGTTTGGAGATTGCGTTTCTGGTTGGTCGAATGGTCGGATAGAGACAAGGCAGATTTGGTAGAAAAACACGAAATGAACACAAGGGCAGAGCAACAAAAACAATGATTCTCCCCGAACCGGAAATTCGCACTGCAAGTACCAAAGAAGCATCTGAACATCTTGACAGCAAGAGGGGTTTGTGATGGTCTCTAATTGGAAGCTCTAACGCTGAAGAGCCTGTTTTCTCCAACCGATAATACATCGGAAACTTCGTGTTTGTCTATACAACGATATCTTCCCTGCGGCTGCCCTACTTAGTCATAAATACAAAGAGAGAGTGGGCTTCCCTTAATGACTAAGAGTTAGTTTAGGTTAGGATAAACTTGCTTAGCACCTGTAGGTTAGGATAAGTGTGAGAGCCCGCATGAAATTGTGTCACAATAAGCGCAGTAATTGTAGGAAAGGCAACAAAAACCGCTTTTAAATTCTTGTTCTCAACAAACCTAAGGTGCCTGACAAGTAGTTGATTAGCCAATCACAAAAATAAGTAACGAAAACAGTCGCTGTGCTTTCCAATAGCCAGCTGATTTCATTTGCAAAACTTCCCACAAACTCGGTTGCCTACTTTAACTCTTGAAACAAACCGCCATTACCAATCATGAATAATACATTGGTGGGCCAATTCGATACTGCAACCCTTCTCCAGGCCCCAGGTGAGTGGCAACCCTCAGCACGTCTCACATGCCTGACTGTCAAAATGACATTTCTTTAGCGGAACAGACGCTATAACAATAAAAACAATCATAAAGTGTACATAATTTATGGCATTGTACCGATAGGCAACATTATAAATCATTGGTGTCACACACCGCTGTATATAGATTTCCAGAAAAGCTAACCGTGGATTGGCAGCAGCGCCGATCTTTTTGTATCGAAAACAGAAAAAGAAAACTTTGGCAGAAGGGATTAATAAGAAATTGAAAAACGACAGCGCGAGCAATGTCTGAGGCATATCAGCATTTACAAGAAACGTTACTGGATACATTTTGGAAGTGCACATTTGCAAGATCATCCTTTTTACCAACTCAAGAAATAAGTAAACATCAATCAGATAACAAGTTATTGAGGTGTTTAAAAAGTGATGATTTGAAACACAGGACCTAGTACCACATTGGTTATCGACTTCGTCCGCCATCTTGTATTAGTGAATAACCACTTGCCCTCCGACCAGCTAGGGAGAATAGTGGGCATTCAGCCATTTTCTGTGAAGCAAATTGAACGCTGTCATATTGTCAGAAACTTGGGCGCCGTCATCTTGTCGAGAACGTGGAAGTCATGAAGCATGAACGGTTTAGAATTTAGGATGGTTTACTCCATTCCAACAGGTGCCTCCAATAAGAGCCAATGAAATCGCTTGTGCAATCCTAGGCTTCTAACAGCCTAACCAACACCCCAAAGAAAGGATGGATGCCTCCACAGTCAATGAAGATGGATGTCTCCTTGAAGCCAGGAAATGTTACTTCATCCAGGTGGCGCCTTTTCAATATCAAGAAAGCTGACGAGCACTATATCTGCCATCTCGTTGTGCACTTCATTAGAAATTTATCGGTTTTCTGCTAGTGAAATGTAGTCGATGTGTAACATTTTAAGGTCGAGAGCAATTAAGGAAGACGTGCAGTAATTCCTAATGGGACATTCTGCAATTAGCAATGATGAATAATTATCATTGACAATACAAAAATTAGTTATAATTACTTAACTTCATTGCGTTTCTGCCATTGTTTGCCACGCAATACATGTAGTGCGTTTAAAAAGGTTTTAATTGACATCTGAATTGGGGTCGAGCAACTTCATGATATCACCAAATTTTGCAAACGTTGCCGTTCACCGACTCACCTGTCTCAATTATGTAATCGTGCGTGTTGTAATCATAATGGTCGTCAATTGCAGAGTTTAACAAAGCGATTATTGAAGATTAAATCGTCACTCAGCAATATTGCGAAAAAAATAATTGTTGCCAGCTGTTTGTTTCCATCACGATTTGCGATATCTGATAATCGAAATTGTCGTTGGTCCCATAGACTTAGCTTAGAGATTATCGACGAAATCGATATCATCTGAATGTAACATTGTGCAGTATAACTTGACTGGCACCAGATACGTTAAGTAAACGTAAAATGCTATCACAGTTTTACAATTACATGCCATTATTTGAATAACTATGCAATAACACAACAAAACTGGTTGCCAACTGTTATTTTGATACTCTGCTGAGTGACAAGTTTTATATTAAGGAACATTGGTTGTCAATTGATGTTCGAATGAATGATCGTCCAGTTTCTGCAACATACCTGTACCAATACATGTAGCCGTCATGTTGGTTATGGGCATTGCATGTCCTCCCACTACCTTCTAGCATTTGAGATTTGTCCGACTTCAAGGGGACTTCAACAGCTCAATGAATTCCTTGAAGTCTCATTGAACACCCTTAAAGTCTAACATATTCATTAAATGCCACAGACTGGACGAGGCTGGAATCGCCCAAACTTGCAAAGATTCCAAGAATTCCATCCCAAAATGCAATGCCCTCAAGACCTCATTGCTTCTGTGGGACTAAACATGTACACCGGATTTCACTAACTGTTAACCTCTTGAGAAACCCTGCAAGTTACAAGAGTCGTTTCGGCTTTGCAACTTGATAGACATGCGATGGGTATAACGGATGCTGAAAGAAAATTCCCAGCTAAAGATTATACAAACCATATCGATAAGCATTCAGTGAGGCTTGCATGCATGTAAATGTATGATTCAATTTTGTCATATTTCATATGGGCACCAAGTTCACAAAAGCACTACTCTGGCGCCCCTTCAAGTCCCTCGTCCATTACAAGAACAAATATTGACAGAATAGTTAATTACGAGTTGCTTGCAATAATTGGGGCCATGTAATGATATCCCAATTGGATTATTATGCACGCTCCATTACCATTGTTTGACTAAGTGCATCTGGAAATAGTCATCCATGACACTCAACGACCCCATCCATTCCCTGGCTAAAATCAAAGACCTGATCTGGGGGGTGGGGGTTTAAAGCAGCCAGCCACGTGACCAACCCACACCCAGTCATTAGGAGTGCAGGGGCCTAAATAATGACCCCCTACAATGTTTTGCTATCAACCTGTATTAAAATAATGCTTTGCCCTAATGGATAAGTGTGGTTGTAAGTTGCTAATTAGACCCCGTGAGAATAGAATAATTTTTGTAGTAAACGGGAACCCCTCACTGCGCTTTAATTAATTAAGCATGCCTGTGACATGCTCTTGGGTCGTTCGCTGTAAATTAATCAGCTGTCGATTGTACGGCAAGCCTGCACTCATTACCATGGCGCCTGTTTCCTTCCCATGGACCTAACCCTGTCTGAAGCCGCGATTGGCTGCTTTTGACCCTGGATTAATGTACTGGCCGGACCCACGTGAAACAACGCTAAATTTTTAATTGCAAACGACCAGAAGGGCTGCTAAAATTGACAAAAATGGACTCACGCCCTATCTGAGCAAATGGTAGAAGAATTCCAACATGGCGTCATGCAGGTGAATATAATGCTGAAACTTGTCCGCAATCCTGTTGCTCTTTTTTTTTTGTACTTCTTTATGTTTATCCTAGCCTAACACAACCTAACCCATCCTATTCTAGCTAAAACATTAATTGTATGCCCCAATCGCAGGCAATCACTGTCAACATATGAACCGTTAGGAGGAGCCCACTTTCTAAGTGTGTGCTGCAGCCGGGCAAATTTCGAAGTACAAAAGCCTAATTATCAATTCTACGAACCCCAAAAATAGTTGTCATGAAGGTTTTGTAAACTGCTATCAGCCATCTTATTTTCTTATAAATCCAGTTAACGCCAAATTTTGAGTACTTATAAGTACGACCAAAAGCATCTTAATACAAGCAAGCCTATTACGTGCTATTCGCATCTTAAGTCCAACTATAACAGCTATAGCGTATAACCATGGCGGATGGATAGCATTCCCTTGCAATTTAAATATAGCTTCCCCATGAAACTAAACATCGATGGCTTCGTCCCCACTATGATACACTATAACTGTCACTATTAATGACGGCAGGGTCCTCTAAGGCAGACAGCTGCGAAGCTAATGGCCAAACAATTCATGGCACAGCGAGCAGTGGGCTGGACATTGCAACTTCAGCGTCTTTAAGCCACGTCATTAAGTTAAGCCGTTTGTCTGGCCCATGCAGTTAATAAGATGCACTAAATGGCGCAGCTGAGTCGGACTCGGATTAGTGGGCTCAAGACACACAGGCCATTCACACTATGGATTCCAGCTCACTGTCCTTAGTTTGTCCCCAAGAGTTATTGGAGCGCCATATCGGGACGCGTACAAATTTATGTCAACCACATGGCAAGCCTCGCGATATCGACAGAGACACGCATTCAGCTACTTGTTAGGGCTGGAATTCCAGGCAGGCCATGCTATATTTGGTCGACCAGACAATCGCCCATTGTCGCCAAGTTTCGAAAACACGCGTGCTTCGCGATTTATGTCATCCACGTGCTGCCTGGATGCTGGAAAGACACCAGAATGAGGTTGTTCGAAAAAACATTAATCAGCACAAAATGCTCGACTTGGTAAACAGCAACGATGCTGTAGGAACATTATTAGGATGTCGTGTAGCAATATTATTTGTATTGGCGTACTCCTCCTGTCATTTTGTCTGAATCCACCATTGCGTATTTGCAGGGGATGACAATGTAGTCATGGAAACTGATTAATGATTCACAGAAAAGCTAAATATTATATCGGAATCACAAAATGTTTATCTTCACCATCATCGACTTAATTAACCTTAACACGTGTTGTGCAACTTGAAAACAACCAGCTACATGCAGCATAAGACCGGCGAAAAACAGCAAATACAATATTTTGATCCTGGCAGCTGTATAATTTTGAAATTTTTTCAACACCGATTTCCAAATAAACTGAAGAGTTATCGCAAATATGAAAATGCTTTCACCTTGACATGCATTGAAGCCCAGTTGTTTCTCGCAATTGTTTGCCTTTTTGCCGAGTGCAGTACATGGTTGTGATAATGCTTGCATCAACGAAAGGAGCAAGGTCTAATCTATAGCACAGCAAGAATGCCCAAGCATGCTGTAAGCTTATTATTTGCCACGTTCTAATCAAAAAGTTTCAAAGATCGTCATTGGAGACAATCTGGCTAAGTTGGTTTCCATCATAACCTTTAACATAACCAAAAATTGTATTGAAGCAGCCCTTCTGCCAGTCAATCACTGCTAGCCTAAGAGCTGTTAGGAGAAATCCACTTGCCCATAGTCTATGGCGGAGCAGGGTCTAATCCGTAGTATAGGCTATGTAAACCTGTGGCTACCCGAAGGCGTATCTTGTCGCAGTCAGTAGGGAACTAAAGCGTCATAAAACAATTACAGCAACGGCGCTCGAAGGAGAAGACATAAAACGCTTTATCGAGGCTCAAAATCGCTGCTGAAGTAATCCATGGATGAGCCAGCGCATAAAGCGACGTCCTTTGCTAAGCCAGCTGAACGTCGCAGGCCTTGGACTCGTTTTATATCTCTTACGAATATGCAC
The DNA here is from genome assembly GCA_034695085.1 of Cylindroiulus punctatus. Lineage (NCBI taxonomy): Eukaryota > Metazoa > Arthropoda > Diplopoda > Julida > Julidae > Cylindroiulus > Cylindroiulus punctatus. The sequence goes on from JAQFYZ010000083.1 coordinate 50,536, forward strand.
TACGTGCTATGTTAATAACGTTTATCCACCCTGCAGGGCGGAAGTAGGAGGCGCCTCTTGCTGCCCATGAATTATGCAGAAGGCAATCTCAGCGATTTAAATTGGCCATCGATTGTGTTGTTTAATCTATAGATGCGAATTCATTGAATTTTCAGCAATCAACCTCCAGAGATTCCAAACCAAGGTCGTCAACATCCCGCTGAATTACAGTTGTGTTTATAAGATGTATTTCTGACTGATGTGCAAATTCAACACTAAGGTTCCTTCGACAGATGCATAGATTAGGTGTCCTTCTTAAGATCATTTCAGCATTTCATAAGTGATGATATTATTCGAAGTATAGTCGTCTGACCGAGGTTTCTGATCAAAGTACAGTGATATATAAATGGTCCGACTCAAATGTTCACAAATCATATATATGTTTCAACTGCTTGTATCCAGGAGCATGTTAATAAAATTATATCGAGCATATCACATTATCAGGGCCAGGCCGCTCATCAAATATTCAAATGCAGCAAACAATTTCCGACTATGGATTTTAATTATTGATTTCCCCTACAGATATTAGAAGCAAGCCAGTTAAAACTATTCAACGGCATACTGTATCCTGGTGATTATTAATTATTCACCGCAATGCCAATCCACTGAGCATTGAAACAAGAAAATTCCCTCCTCCCACTTCATGTCGATTTTCAATTTTTGAAAACTTATGCGTTTAGGTCATATGTGCTTCAACTTTTGGGCAGTTGAGCAGCACAAGCAATGCCTAAAAATGGGCAGCAAAACAAATTTCTTTAAAATAGTTAAACTTAAATTTTTACCTAATCCCTTCACTGGATTTGACACTACCAAGAAGCTTTGCTCAGTCGATTCGCTCTTTCTTTAGCACCATGGTCAATCCATGGCAGTAATGGTTCTAGGAATGACATGTTCGATCCAACATGGCTGCTACATTATTGCTCATTTCTGCCTTGAAATGCGTCTTCAATGTCAAGTGAAGTCAGGTGCAGCACTGCATATACCATATGTGCATGTTGTGGGAAAATTCCACGCAGCAAAGTCTGTCAATTTCTAGTCAGTGATGTCCATCAAGTCCCACTGAAGTTATTGAAGTCCAGCAAGGCAAGCACTAGGTATGAAGATCATCAGCTTTTAAGGCCGAATTAGTATGGTTGGCTAAATCGGTAAATCTGCTAAATTTCAGGCTCGTTCACAGACTGCATACATGTGATTTTCCGGATATCAAAGAATACAGTGGAACCTTGACCTCAATGACTTCCTGAGTTGAAATCCCATTAAAGTTCTTGGAGTTGTATTAAAATTTACCAAGTGTTCTTTGGAACTCATTGACGTTTTGAAGTCTCATTGCAGTTTCACCACGGTCTCAATGAAGTCTCATTGCAGTTTCACCATAGTCTTAATGAAGTCCCAAACCAACTTTTGTCGCACATAAATGTCCCATTCCCACCGCAGTCGCTTTGAACACCAAATTCCACTGTAGTCATATTGAAGTCCCAAACTCAAAAAATCAAGGAATACGGCGGAACCTTGGCGTCAATGACTTCCTGGGTTGAAATCCCATTAAATTTTTCGGAGTTGTATTAAAATTTACCAAGTGTTTTTTTGGAACTCATTGACGTTTTGAAGTATAATTGCAGTTCCACCATAGTCTCATTGCCATTCCACCATAGTCTCATTGAAGTCCCAAACCAACTTTTGTCGCACATAAATGTCCCATTCCCACCGCAGTCGCTTTGAACACCAAATCCCACTGTAGCCATATTGAAGTCCCAAACTCACTGTAGTTTCACTGAAGTAGTCATTGAAATCCTTGAACGTGAAGTGTGGCAAAACCACCATTCCAGCCAGGCGTCCACCTTGAGAGTTGTTAACCCCCGCCATGTCATTCCTACGGTCCCATCGGAGGTCACGCCAGGACCAAGAACAGTTTTTTTCCGATTTCATCAGCAAATCCCGGCATAAGCAGGGCGACAAATTGCGCGCCAGTCCCCGCGCGGCTGAAACCCCTGCAAGAACTTGTTTACCCCATTACCGAAAACTCAATTTCTGTCATACAAAATTCATGGCGCTGATGAGGGCCGACTTGGGCAATCCGCACACGACCGAAAAGTCGGCTTGCCAACAAACAATAAAGAACGCAGTGCGACGGGCCCAGGCCTCCCATAAATAAATTACGCACAACTCGCTCCGGCTTGGAGAATCCGGGCACGTAGCAGCCGCGCGTCCCTCATATCTGGCGGCATTATGCCATCAAAAAGTTTGGATCAGGATAATATTTTATATCAACCCCCATCTGCCCTCATTGCCATGGATTTCGGATTGCACTGGCGAGAATTTGTGTACACAGCAGCCACTTTGTATGCATTCGAGCAGGGGGATAAAAAGCCCGGTTTGCGCTTTTTTGCGGAGTAAGTAAGGAGGAAGATGATATTAAGTGCATCCGTAGCACGCTGGAGCTTTTTTGCTGTTGAAAACTCGCTATCAAAGCGGCTGATCAGCTCTCGCTATCAGCAAAAAGCGCAGCGTAGCACTCCCCGAATGCCCATGCGCTGCAGGCGCGGAGAAATATGATCGCTGGGATTCGGAGTCCCGGAATCTTCGCCAACTAATTTAAGGAAAAATGCATCTAGCGAAAGTCATTCGTTTCTCTCGAGCTTCAAAATGGGGCGAAAGGGTTTACTGGGAGAGCATCAGCTGCAATGGTATCTCCATCTCCCTGCATCACCGCGCCCAAAAGTTTGGTTAAACGTCAGTGATGATAGTGGAACATAATTTCATCTGCCCTGCCCTTTTGTTAGAACTTCCAAACCTTGCAAAGCCCGCAGTACCTACTAGGAAATTATGCTTTAATGTCCATCGTGAACAAGCTAGCCATTGACATGAGTAGAGTAACAGATTCTAAAAGTATAGATGCTCTATAATGTTGCCACCTGGAAACACCTTAGATCAATGTGACAACTGAACGTCTAAAGAAATTAGCTCCCTTTACCCCAAGGGGACGTTCAAGTGTTATACTGCTAACGTACCACTTTAGGGGACGCATTAACGAGGAAGCGATTTTCTCTTAACGGCTCAATGCTAGCAGTGATTGCCGCTGCTCAGGGGCAGCTAAGCAAACAAGTACGCAAATGCACGCATGCACTACATTGGATTGTCATTTCGTGGCGGTTTGTTCATTTGCATTTATGGCTGTGTATCTGCATGTTGGTAAGTCAAAAACATTAATTATCTATCATGTATTCTAACATGTTTTATCTTCCTTCCTGTCCTTCAAAAACAAAACCGATCTTGACGATTGTACATCGATGTGAAACAGTACATAATTTGAGGTTATTTCATATAAGGGTGCATCAATGAGTTATATGGATCACTTGCTACATACCAGATATATGTAACATGTTCATTGTCGACTTATTTATCATTCGCTTCATATTACGAAGGTCTTTTATTTTCTCAACAGTTTAAATAACATTGAATTTATTTTGGGTAAAGCCGTGCACATTTAAATGCAGGTGTCTGCACAAGTACACATATGCATGCAATTAGACGTTAGAATTGTTTCTTGTTTCAGCAGTTAAACGAGTCCTGTTGTTCCAAAACGTGGACAACCATGATGGGCTTGCCCATTATTATAACCCAATGTTGACTAACAGAAGCAATAGAAGCTATTATTAAAAAAGAAAACGAAAATTGCAACGTGACAGATTCATGCAGAAATCGCCCTGATGCAGCTCTTCAGCATCCTCCAACCCTATCAACGTCCCTCGTTGCTTGGCAGTTGAGAGATGGACTCTCAGCTAGGATCTAGCCAACCTGCCAAGCCCTTCCAGCTTTTGGCAGTCACGCACTGAATCAAAGACTCATTTCCGTGACTAATAGGAGTAAGCAAATAGCCATCAGAAATCAATGTCGCCGGGAGGGGGTGGAGACGGAAAGTTGATTGATTCGTCAAGCGCTGTTCGAAGATAAGACATTCATCCATTAGGCAAACAGAAAGAGCACGAAGAGGCAGAGTATCCCAACTGCCATTACCGGAAACCGATCCAGGCGATAAGGAATGCATTGGTGGCCAATCTGTGCATGCGTCAGATTGCGTCTTGGCTCGCCATCAGAAACGTTGCGTGGCGGTGGTTTTAGCACGCCACGCCACCAGCGACCACTGCCGTTTGAAAACCTGTAATTGTGGGCAGGTTATCTGCGCGACACGCCGTTGTATATCGCAATCAGTGCAATCAATTTCATCTGTGCGAAAATAACCGTTTGCTGGGGCGCAATCAATGCCATTCCCCTAATTCATGCCGAAGTTTCCCTGCCTGCCCTGCAGAGTTGACATTGGAAATTAGCAGCCCCTGTGTGCCTCGCCCTATTCCCATTTTGGAAATATTTTTCTTCTTTTCATGTCGTGCATATGTCGTGTGCAACAGGAGTTCAAAGTCAAAGTACAGCGGGTCCAAAAATTTACTCCTGTGCTCTAGTGCTATAATTCTGAAATAAATAGAATTTACAGAAACAACTGGATAACTCGTCAAGTTGAGCGTTTTCGGTGACACATAGGGTGTCCAACAATTGCTCAGCGCCACCTTTCGGCAGCTGTCGCCAAAAATGGGTAAAATTAAGATCTAGTTGCACTGTCAGATGCATCAAGCAGTTTGTCGAAATTTGCAATTTGTTGCAGAGATATGACACTTTCAACTCCTGGAGAACATTTACGGACACACTGTAGGTGGAAGTCAAACCATGGATGGTGCCCTGTCAAATCGTTGACAAAATATCAATGACTTCCCGGTTATTTCTGAAACTTTATGCATTATTATCATTCAATTTTAACCAAGTTTATTTTTGGATAAGAAAGTTTCGCTGAAAGGTTTTCACGTCATAAAGGGCCAAATCACCTGTTTAGTTCATCTGCACCCAACAGATGTCATGCGGCAGGTTGGGGGTGCAATTGCAACCAAATTTATTCGGCAGTAACCATGGTATTGGATATCAAAAGAAATTATTACCAGTATTAATTTGCAAGAGGTAAGACGGGGCAAATACAGATAAGAAGCTAAATTTCGATGGACGATGTCAACGCACAGCTGAAGGAACAACTTAATATTTTCAAACTATTTTAAAACTCAGATAGTGAGAAAGTACAATTTCAGTAAATGATTAACTTGTTTATTTTTAGCAACTCATGTAATATATACCGAAATGAGAACAGTGTGCGCATTACGTCTCCTTTCCAGAACTATAAAGGAATGCCATCAAGAATATATTACAGCCACGACTAAAGGAGCCAAACTAAGTCATAATTAGAAGAGACGTTTTTGCACAAAAATTTTTTGGGCCAACAAGCTTCCCATGCAGCATCCCGGAACGGCAACGCCCTATTTAAGACCGTCACAACGTCCAACGAGCCGTCTTCATTACCAGTCCAATGCAGTCACAGAAGAGTCCATGGACTCATCAAGGTCCTGTAATTGCCAGGTTTTGCCACGAAACCTAATTGTTTTATGTCCGAACGAGCTCGTTCCGTTAGACGACTCTCATCCCAATAATCAGGGCATGACAGCCTCGCTGAATTATTGAGGCCGGTTGGGCTACGGCCACAGCCCAAGAAGGACAACTGCAGCACCAGGCACTTCCAGTAATTCAATACGGCGCTTCTTTACAAGACGCCAAGGAGATCGCATTACCCGTGCCACAATCAATTTGCAGGGATTTGGGAGATTCGTACCACGGTTGAAATAATTCAATATGACTGCTCATATCATAAAAAAACTACAAATAACCAATGAGATGACCCGACTTTATTTACCATGTAACTGCAAATAGAAATGCGAACAGGCTGATCAAACCAAATCAACCTAACACGCAATTTCCTTATTTACCTGCCCCTACACGGGGGCAATCCCTGCCAGCCCACGAGCCATTAGCAGAAAATTACTACCTAGAAGTAGTCCTATCTGTAACGAGTTTGCATCATTCGTCCTGCACAGCATGTTAACGTAATGGGCATTTCAAAAAGAGTGAGGGATGGGGTTGTCCAATTTGGAGGAAAATGGGTTAGAGGGTGTAGAGGTCAAAGTTGACTTTTTATAGGCGTCACTTATACATCGCCCCAAAGGATAATTCATCAACTAGTGCATCATCAACCACATCACTACATGACATTGTATGGACCGCTCTCGCATAAATTCTAGCCATGTCAGAATCTACAAATATGAAAATAGATGCCTGTATTTAATGGCAATTACATGGTAGGTCTACGTTCCAAATGCTGAAGGTTAAGCTCTAATTTTAAGTGCCAGGTACATGCTACTACTTTCATCAACTCAAGAGTATACCACCTTAAGCCTTGCTCCATGTGAGCACAAAATACATTTACTTATATTTCGCCAATCTTTCCTAGCATAGACGAATGACACAAGTCCTAGCTGCAGCAATTTATCCTTATGGATTGCTTTGGTAATTTCCTAGTTTAACATAACCTAACCCAAAAACGTTATTCCATTTTGTGGCTGCTCGTCCACCTTCTCAAAGTGTGCATGGCGAAGCAGTGTATATTCTGTGACATAACTCATTGACGTCCTTTAGTGTTTCTGATTCAGCGAATCAACTTCGGTCAAAGATCGACCCGGCAAACCAGATAGGGTAACCCTGGTGTGCAAGGGCGAAACAATCAGACCTCACGCACTTTAATTTCAAACAAAATGAAAATTTGCATGTTGAAAGTTAAGCGCAACATGAGTACTCTGTACCCGACAAAACAAGCTTATCTCGTTATGCATTAAGATCAGATATTCTTAGCATGTGGCGAAGCACCAGCTTCCAGTTGCGGGGTTACAGGGCACAGCTGAAATCGATTTTAGCGTGGGGATTGTGCAGACGTCATCGCGTTGCAGCAGCCAAATTTTTCGCCACCTTCCTGGAAGTTTCTGCGAGATCACCGTGGTCCCCCAGCAATCCCGGAGGAAAATTAGCGGCGAATCGGGTTGCGCAAATGACAATGCCGTGGAATAATGGGGTAACAATAGCAATAAAGCGCACAAAAGAGACGCTGCAAATGGAGGCCTTGCTGGCAAAAACAATCGGGGCGCCATCCAGAGCGGAAGGAAGAGGCGCAGATTGCGCCAGCCCGGGCTAATTGAAGGGGAGGATGCGGTTAAGTAAACAGGGTCAATACGGCCAGTCACGCGTGAAAGGAGCTCTTAGGCCACTCTGGAAGACGCATGCGTCAGCCAGAGCGCCAATGGTCACTCCGCTGATGCAGGCCCCCCAAGTGCCAATTCATTTCCTCGGGAGGTGATGAACTCGCCAGGAAAAACGCTTTCTTGCCAGCGTTTCCTCAAGTGCGAGTGACTGCGGCCATCAATTCAGAGTGCAATATGCTAAGAGCAGATGGTGGTGGACGCCAATAAAGATAAGACACCCCTGCACGCTGGCGAACGGAATCCCGTAAGAGCAGCTTGTGCGACAATGCCAGGTGATGTGTCCGCGGATCATTAATGGAATGTGGCCCTCCAGGATGAACTGGTCCGTTACAGTTTTTCCGAGAAAGTATCAAGGAGGAAACCTTCGCTCTGGCGGAGAGCCCAAAGCTGGCCATCCTCGTCTTTTGGGAGCGTACATAAATTACGTTACCACATTTTCTCATTTTTCACCTCCTCCCCCTCCTTGTAACACAGTGTAACCAACAGCCCTAAAAATTACGTCACCATTTTAAAGTATACCCCCCTTTGCCACTAAAAATTGACAGTTGCATGTTTAACAACTTTATTCATAATTTTCCCATGTGGGATGCAGCCATTCATTGACATCAGCAATCACTAGAGCCTTATTTGCATCTGCATTTGATGGAACCTGATATTTCTAAAGAAAGAAATTACAAGTTAGTTGACACAAAATTTTGCTGATAATGTGCCTACTTTGCTAAATAATCTGAAACTGAATGTTTCCTGGTTACAGTAAACACCAAGTACATCCCCCCCTCCCCCCTTGTAACCACATGTAACCAATGATCAAACTCCTACCCCCCCTTAGCTGATGATGCAATTTATGTACGCTCCCTTTTAGGCAACTTGCTGCACCGCAAACTGCTGAACCCGTTCAAACTGACAGGATGAAGCAAAGACCTTTGATTGTTATAGTCGTCTCGGCAAAAGAACGAAATTTTTCTAGCCTATCAGAGAGATTCGGCTTATCGATGTACTGTTTCAGGAGTTTCAGCGGTTAAAGTAAAATGGCTGCCATGCTCGATATACATTACAGGATGGACGAATCGCCAACAGGAAATTGTATCCTATCGGTCTGAACGACGCCATTTTTCATTCTTTTGCCGGGACGACTAGTCACTCGTTTAACTGTTAGCAAGACGTCTTGCATGTCAACGAAACAAAAGCCACCAAAGCTTAGGCGAGCATAAGATTAGGGGCACAAAATCGCCATCGAAATTCCATCAAAATGATACCTACAGATGCTGACACAAACTAATTCTGGATAATAACTTGATCAAATTTGTCATAAAATGTTGGGAACGAATTCCAATTTTGTTCCAAAAACAAACGAAAATCAGAGATGGTCGCTCCATAAGAACTAACAGGTTGGTTATAGTGTAATTAGGTCTGTTAGCCTGTTCCATGCAGGGAGGCATGTCCACTCATTCAATCAACTGACAGCAGTATCACAGGCATCAGTATACAATGTAGTTGGTGACAATTGCAAAACCAGACGCTCAAAGCCTCAAATGAATATATGTGCAGTCGAGAAAAAAACTTGAGTACCGTTGCAAAAGCCAGCTAGAGGAAGATACCATTGAAAACCCTCCCAAATGAGAGTAATGCTCAGATAGGGGTATAAAATCCATTCAATTTGCATGCAAACTCCGACAAATCTTGTCATCCAGCCGTCGAGGTAAGCCCGAGCCAGGCCATTAAAATGGGCAAAACGACGACATGTAATAAAGCGAGTCCTTCACGTGAAACGTTTCGTGATAGCGTGTAATACTCCCTCCAAATTTTGATGAATTCCTCGCTCATATCCAGGCCATTATGTTTTACTATCAGTCGCTAGAGTCGGTTCACAAACTGCCTTTGATATGCGCCAGTATTAGCAAAAGGATAGGGAAAAAAGAAATTTTATCAGCTCTGGCGTTCGGATGCCATCCAGCCAAAAATAATTCCAAATATGGGCACGAGATGACAAAAATGAATATTTTCAATATGTGATTGCCCTGGGGAGGTCTGATATTGCGCAGTCCTTGCAATAATAAAAGTCATATCCTGGTCATTCCGACATGCGAAGCATCTCATCATCTCACACAAAAGTTAGATTTAGAAAAAAAAATTGGCTATACTACGGTATATGCCCCTCTGTTGCCCTCCGGCAATTAAGCTTAATTAGAGTGTGTAAGCTTCTCCTAACGGCTCGTAAACTGGCGGAGATTGCCTGGTGGATTGATGCAGCCAAATCACAAATTAGTGTAAGGTATAATACATGTACATGTAGTATGTTACAGTATACACCAAATACTGTAGTGTAGGAGTTCAGACAACTAAGACAAGTGTCTTTCTTATCTACCAGGCAAATAGGGTTGAAATACAAAATGTACCCGTTTTGTGCACATTTGGATCAGAGCATGTGTTATACAGCATGTGCATACCCCAAATTTACTAAGACATTGTTATTATGCAATTGTGTGCTATGAATGAACATGTATTCCTGAAAAAAATTATATCACACTAAAAATGTTGTTTTTCTTAAGGATAATTTGTAGATTTCTGCTACCTTATGTTCCAATGACAAAGGCATGTACATGTACGCTCGTAATTGCGTTCAAGACGCACTCGTCACTAACATGATCTTATAGGGGCACAAATATCAAAAATGTGTTTACAATATTCTCACATTTCACATTTTTTTATGGCGGGCATGAATTGGGGTTGCTCGCTATCCACCATGTGGTTATTTTCACACATGTAGTGTCCATAACACGAAATGCTACTGTCAAGATTATATCGAGAAATCGAATTTCCATCAAACCAAAAATATTAGCATTTCCTATTTCTGTGCAGATCAAACTGCACGAATGCAGATCGCCACAAAAAAAAACCGATCAGTGACATTGCTCCTTTAGCCACGCCAGGATCCCTTCAGAGAGCTAACGAAAATATTGCTTAATAGTACTAATCAAATCGAGCATCCTGTCAACACAACTCACCATGACTTGCATGTGCGCACTCTTTTCAGATAAATCAAAAGGGATCCAAATTGGAAATAATGTCACGACAAAGGCCTGGCTCACGAAGTGAATGAGCAGCCGAGAATTTATGCCCTGGAGTGAGTTATGGCCGTTCTTGTATTCATGAATTAAAAGGATAATAATGTCAGCTTGTAAAGTGCCAGGCATGCGACAAAAAGTGAAGTTATATATATACACCAGCGCCATTCGCAGGCTACCAGAAGTCACAGCTCAGAATAAAATTGTACTGCTTGCCATGGATCAGTGCAGAAAGTTTTGCTTTTGATGCAAACAGAATTTTTTTTCAAAATGGCAAAATGTGTCCAATGCACTAGCATCTGAAAGCACCTGATGGACAACCAAAAGCAGTTGCCATCAAGAGCCTGACATTGGGCACAGATCAACAAATGTAGGCAGTCATGCAGAGGTCAAATGTCAAGTGTCAGACTTGGTGGTGATGCACAACAGCGATACGGAAAACACCTAATGATGCACCCTAACCAAATTAGGAGCATGCAACACCGGTGAAAAGCAATCTGGGGCATGTACTATTTCGACAGTCACTTTTAATAAAGGGCGACATGAAGCTCGAGCACGAAAGTAATATCAGAAGCATTAGCGAGGCCATGACATGGTGGAACGCCATGAAACGCAAAAAAATCGCTTTCCCTATTTGGCTGCTTGGCATTAAAGGCCGTGTGGTTTGCATCAACCTGGTAATTTTTAGAGATGTCAAAGCTGCCTTGTGACGTTGTGGTCATCGTGGTTCCCTCAAACCTGCTTGTCACGTCATTTTCGTGTTGAATGCTACTATACATGTATGTCAAGTCAATTCCTTAATTTTTGAGTTTCCTCAATGGTTGATTCAAAGCATATACATTTCCTCTGAATACTCCATGACATTTCAACTTCCCTCATAATCCCATGTTGCCCATGTTTTTTCATGTCTGTGACAACATGCACTATATGAGGATATCCCAGAATTGGTCCATAGAACAAACATGTTTTTATACAAATAGGAAAGCAATGGAGTTGCGAATTGATCATGATATTCAACTGCAACCATAGAACGGTGTTGAAACATATTTTGGAGCATTCCCTTGTTCAAAAAATTACAAGTTCTGAATCAGTTTGGTTTAACAAACCACGTGTAGATGCATTGAAATAACAGGCACTGAGATGAAATATACTGTTGGCCTGGAACCTATATATTTTTTTTAAAAAAAAACTGTAGGTGGAGTATCGATTTTTACTGTCGAACTATGCATGTACACTTCAAATGCAATCATGCTCAGCAATAATACGATGTCATTTGAATTAATTTGCTATTACAAGGATACCTCGCTAAATTTTTGCAAGGCCATTAAACTTCAAACGAAATTAGACAACTAGCTATCACAACAGATTTCTTAACAAACATCTTGAACAACCTGTTTGATTCGCTTTCAAAAACAAGATGTGCATCTTTTGATTCAATCACGATAAACAAGACCGTCTTGCATCTCTCGTTCATCCATGACGAAAGCAAATATGCACTTCGTTTTCAGATAAAAATATGTGAATGGAACAAATGCATTGTTTCACACCGGTTTCATTTAGAGTGCCTCATACATCGGCAAGGGCTTTAATCACGAATTGATTGCTATTCGAAATTGCCAATTTTTGTACATGTGGAGGAAACTACCAAGACTGATTTTGTCAGCCAAGCATTTGTATATCCAGATGCTATTGACTTGACACCAAGCATGTCTATATACAAATTTTATCTACTTGACACCAGTGCCGTGGTGAAATGTCATGCCCTTGGCAAGATAAGACTGAAATCACGTGTTCAAACCAAGACGTCTTCGAAGAACGGTCCAATCTGGGCCGTCAGCAGTGATTTTTAAATAAAAGGTATTCCAGTAATGAAACGACCCAAGCAGCCCAAAGGCCTAGAACGGCGTGCTAGAAACTATTTCAACCGAATCCATTAACGTTCTGCTTGACCAACTGGATAATACGGCCAAAGTCGAGAGCACGAGCACGTCGAGAAACACCAGGCCTGATTTTTAATGGCCCATTCAGTGTATTATCAGAATGGACAAAGCAGCGTTACGCTGGACATACCGCCGAGGCTTACATGGTCCAGATTACATTAATCCTTTCACGGTAATAGCCCATTGCGCGCGACTAGCCGAGCATGGTCTAATTTTTGCATACAAGCTCGCCTCGATAAATTCAGCTGGACAAAAACCAGTTCGGACCTGGGGCTAATCAAAGGCAATAAAATGATTGCGGCCAACGGGCCCTGGAACTGCCAATGTTTCTGTAATTCGGCGCAAGCATGCTCGAACAAGTTAAGCATCGGCCCACAATTTAGTGATAAGCTCACAGGAGCCCTTCTTGGCCATGGACACACATTGAAGGCTTAGTGCATGTCATAGGTGCTTGCCGCATTTTTGAAAAGCTCACAGAATGAAAACGAGATTGAAAAGTGAGTTTTTTTAAGCTTCATGTCTTTCGGTCGAGAAGATGATCAACTATTTGTTTGATGAAGACAGGAGATAAAAACAGCTATCATCCTTTTCGCACATCTGAATCAAAACATTCAAACGTTCTAAACATACTCAAGTTCACACCGTCCGATGCCTTCTACAGTACCAACACAAGTTCCCAAGTACTGTTTTTGAATGACCTTTATGCATGTTGTGTCCCAAAACATTTCAATTAGAATCCGATGCTAGAGGATATTTATATATGATAATGTTTTGGAATTCACAAAACACAACTCACACTTTACCAGGTCAAACCATGCTTTAGCTGCCCCTTATAGATAGGCAATCACTGCCAGCCCACAAGTTGTTATGAGACACTTAGGGCATTGCTTGAAATGTGCACAAAACAAAACAAAACAAACAAAACTTGAAAAACAAAAAAATGACTTCCGACATCAGACAACGACTGCACGACAATTTCAATCAAAACCTTCCTTAATTTACCCCACTGTTTTTCCACCTAATCTAACCTAAAAACTTAATTTATCTAGCTACCTGACCTCAGGAAATCACTGGACCTGATATGTCCTACTCGGTCATAACCACTACAGTATGAGAAAGTGGGCTAATCATAACGACTCGAATGTTGGCAGTGATTGTCTGGTGGTTAGGTAGCTATAGAAATTATCGACATTTCAAGTTAGCTGAGGTTAGGCACACCAAAAACAGAACTAAAAAAACTGACAGCTAAGCTAGGACAGGTGCCATTCTAGCATACTAGACGAAGTAGGGTTGAAATACTTCCATTTTTGCACATTTGGAGCAGCTCATAATCTGTGGTACATGCATGTACAGTACCATGAAACTATCTGACAAGCACATTTGGAGCAGGGCCAACACTGGTTGGTTGCATGCTTGGTAACAGTACCTTTATGAACAGCTCTTATGGAAACATGATTGCGAACTCATGAAACCACACCATAAGCTATGTAGTCAGTTTACCATCCAAAAAGGATTTCAGGGCTACTGCTGCTGTGCTAGCAAGCAGATGACCAGATGATAAGTCCGAAAAGGATCAACTCCACATTTCAAAGTGGGTAGTGCGGGGGATTATGGGATTCATTTGGGCGAGAAGCTAACTCAGACATAGCGCTGCATGACAGCCATGACCAACGCCATCTTCATCAAGAACAAGAAAGACCACTTGGTGCGATGACACAAAGTTGCACCCAAGGCACAACTCCATCCAGAAAGCAATTAGAGCGTATTCGGCGAGAGAAAGTGAATTTCTAAAGTCGAAAACTTGTCAGATCTCGTGTGGCTCAAGAGCATACGACTCCTCATAATTGCGTTAAGGGCAATCCACCACGTCTGGCCACCGGAGGTTTCGGATGCAATTTGGTGCACCAAAGCCAATTACGTTTTAATTAATCGCGGAGCCGAAAGGCGTAGATTAATTATTCGGAAAGGCGAAAATTAAGTTTTTGATGCAATTCCGGCCGCCAAGAGCCGCCAATGGCCGCGGCATATGACGCCATTTCACGCCCCATTTGGCGCTCGCCAATGGTTAAATTAACGCCACCGATAAATGCAGGTCCCAGCGCCGCACATCGGATTATAGGTTCAACCATTAACAATGCAAATTAATGTGGTGAATGATTTTAACTCTGATTCGGTGCGTTCAACCGCAGGCCCCATCTATAAATCTGAAAATTAAACATGATTGGGGCTTAATTGGCCGGGCAGTCGGTGGCGCTGGCAGAATAGTTCTCTAATCCGTCGCCCGATGGCGCTACCAGTGATGGGGTGTGGTCTTGCAAGTGAACTTTGCAAGAATTTTTGAAACTAAAATTGTACCACCATATCACTAGTGTCCAGCTTCCCAGACGTTTTTCTTCATTCCCTAGAGACAGCTTAATGGAAAAGCATTTAAACAGTCCTTTTTACCCAATCAACGTAAAATATTATCAGCAGCAACATTACTTAATCCAGTAATAATACTTGTTAAACTGTTTTAGGCTCGGTACAAGATGACCTGGTCAGCAGATATTACATTTTTTCTTTAATGTTATCATCAACCCTGTGTGGACGCAAAAATAAATGTTAATTTAAAATGATGAATTTTGTCAATAATTCTATAATAGGCTAGGTCCATTTCAGTTATCAAAAACCGTGCTTGACTATGGCATTTTCCTAGCCAAATCACCCAACTCACGTGGATGACCAAAGAGTTCCACAGACAAGTTTCATTGTACATGGAAGCATAAATAGGCCATATTGGAGTCCAGAGGCCCATTTAATCCAGTTTCTAAGGCCATCCATTGCTCTAAATTCACTTTGGCAGACAATTGCCAAGAGCACATTTTTTGAATGGACTAAATGAAGTTCTGTTCCCATTTGATTGGTCTGGACGTCACGTTTTATTTCGTCTGCACCACTTTTGTCGTCTGGAACGATTGCGAAGCGCCATAGCCGCCTGATGCAAATTGCTTCCAGGAATTTCAGGAAAATTTTCATTAAATTTAACTCGTGAGCCGGGATCTTGTCTCGGGCTTTTTTCCCCGGCAAATTACCGAGAATTCACTTACATGCTCTCCAAATTGCCTTAATGCGTTCATTTTTCTTTCTTAAAATTGGCATTGGAAGCTGGCTGCGGCTGAATAATAATGCGATCGATTTTTGATGTTTCTCAAAGTGTTCGGCGGGATTTCTAAGACCTATTGTCTCATTAAAGTCGGCTGTGCCGCTTTCATCAAAGATGTTGAAGGATCGAAGCCCCTGGTTGCTTTTAATGACCGAAATATGCCTGCAGTGATGCTCGTACACGTCACGAACCATGTACCGGATGAGCCAAAAGGGGTTGTTCTACGGTAATTGTTCGATCAGGAAATGGGCCGATTTTAATAATCGTGTTATGGAATGAGTGTAGACTGACTGCACTGTACATTATCTTACGTAGTGCCATCAAAAAACGTCATGCAATGCAGACTGTGGCGCCATCCTAAATAGACGCCACCAGCGGTACGTAGGTGAGGACCATCTTATATAAAGTGGTATAAAACGAAGGATTGATTTCAGTCCATAATTCTTTCAAGTCTACATACAATTTGTACATGTACTATATATGTGCTGTGCATGTGAATTAATAATTAGAAAAAAACATTGTGCAAATGTTTGAAAATTACCAGCAAACGGATGGCATATTTTAACAAAGAATGATGATTTCAAAAGAGATTAATAAGGGAACGTTCAAATATTATACCACATCAACTTAGTGAGGAAGTTGGCCGAAGAGTCAACGAAATTATAATTCACTGCGTTCTTCCAATTCCTAACAAAATTCTACAATTCCTAGAAAAATTTCCCACAATAATAAGGGAATGTTCAATTTTTAAATTTATATGCAGCCATCTTAGTTAAGAGGGGGATGGTCAAATGATGACTAAGACGTGGGACGTTAAATACACTGTATATTAATCTTTTAATCCTCGGGTAGAAAGCAACATTTGTCATTCAGTTTTTTGTAAACAGTTTTTGATTTTTGTTTCTGAAGTGACTAATTTCCATCATTGATCAAAGTCGCTACAAATTTGGCTCAATTCGGAATATTTTCAGTCAATGCTTATGTGTGAGGTGCGGTCTGATAATGATGGCATTTTATAGGAATGCGTCCTCATGAATGTTTTCTTACTTCAAACAGGAATACTTAACCATTCTGGTCAAGAGTATGATGCAGCTAGCCCTTGTACATGTATTTTCTTGAGAGCGAAATACGCAAATTATTCGTGAAAGTCATAGCGCCATCTCTTAGTTTAGCTATTAAGTTCAAACGTACATTTATTACAATTTCATCGTGACACCCATTTGCGAGTTTATATGGATATGAATAAACAGGGATTGACGCTGGTGAGCATATCTACAACCGGAAGCCCTATTCGCATCAAAAGACGAGAATCTAGTGTGAGAATCTTCAGTCTGTAATTGCCATTCTATTTTCAGGTAGCTGCCGTTTTTTTCGGAACAGCGCAAACAATGGCTGTCTTCGCTTCCAACTTCCAAGATTGCATGGGTTCCCGATTCAAAGGCCTTGAGATGATTGACTCGCTCGCGTGTTTATGGAATAGGTGGTGCGATTCGGATGTCGAAATAAATCTGTAAGGTTTCTTGGAACAGGACCACATGTTTCACGGCTGATGAGCCAGCGATAGGTTTTGCATCGAACCCGATGAATAATGGATGAGCGTGCAATGATTCACTGATTTGACGAAATCCACGCCAGAAGACGTGCCGGGGTGCCTGGCGTCAATTTGAAAATTTCAAATTCGGAAAACGAATATATGTTTAGCGAGGGCGCCTACCCCGTGGCGTCCTCCTCCACTTGATCCCCTTGCCGAACGCTTAAAATCCATAAACGGAACGGCTGGAGCGCCCCCTTCAAAATCCTCCAGAGTGGAAATCATAGGTTATCGACCAATCCCACGTGTGTGGTTTCAAAATACTTCCAGGGAATCATCTAAGCTTATTGCCACGTATGATACCAATTTTGTATGTTTAACAGTTTTCATACTTCCTCAGCCCTCATCTAATGATATACAGTTTAGAACAGCAGCGGCATGCTTCAGGATGATTCTGATTGGCGAATAGTTTGAAATTAAAAATCTTCCATTGCATAGCCATGTATTAGAAATTCTTACGTTACAGGTTCAACGAGAGAAAACCTGACAAGACATACACCACTATAAAAAATACTGTTTTTTGTGTGAACATTAGCAGTATTGCATTAAGTTTGTAATGCATCCATCAGTGAATTCTTTATATTTGCTATACTGAATGTACGTGGCTTTACAAAATCTACGCTGAATCGCGAATCAAAGGGTTGATTATACAGATTTAATTTGAACAAAACTACATTCGTTCACAATTTGTTGTCTGTCAACTTGACATCCTTGACCTGCCGGATACAAGTACGAAAAGTACCGAACATGATACAGCAATATCCAAGGATGCTTATTCCTTTTCAATAACATGTTTATAACTTGGGATTTTATACAAGGATGCTTATTCCTTTTCAATAACATGTTTATAACTTGGGATTTTGAAAAACCTTATAAGGCAAAATCCTTTCATCAGCCCTGCGCATTAAGCCATATTACACGTGCTGTTTGTTCGTTAGTTTTATTAAAGCTATCAAGTAGTCCACTTGTATTCGATTGAAACTGAAGTAACCGTACATGAGTCGACTCAGTGCACGTGAAACTAGTTTAACACATGAGAAACGAAAACAGTCATTAAGATAACGCTGTGGGTGTGGGTCAAGGTTTGAATCCTTGAATTAATTCTAAACGACAGCAGTCAAATTAGTAGATGAAACCTGACATCTACCCCATGACTGGAAATCAAATGAAAAAACTTTCAAAAAGCAATTAAACACGTATTTGAAACGCTTAGTGCTCACATGATGCAGAAACCTAATTGATAAACAACAGCTCTTTGTATGTCTTGTAAAATCTTAGAAATATATTGACTGGAAACACACATATGTCTACTGCAAAATAGATGCAGGCCTTATGTCTACTGCAAAATAGATGCAGGCCTTATGTCTACTGCAAAATAGATGCAGGCCTATACGTATTTCTATAGTCAAACATTCTGAAAAGCATACCGGAAACAGCGCTTTCACTAAGTGCAGTGTTGAAGTGGACATTGTTAAACCATTCCATGCCAGAAATGCATGCATTCGGAAAACTGTCGTTAATCAATAGTATATTTTCGATGTCGCCCACTACATAAGTGTGCAGAGGCAACATTCTATCGAAAAATATATCGGAAAACAGCGGCATGCAGTAACTCAGTTGAAAAATCGTTGAATATCGTCCATCATATTGACTTTAAAGCGGTACTACGTGGAGTAGATCGAAAAACGCGCATTCAGTGAGTTACAAGTAGAAAGTCATATTCATCTGAGTCGACATTAAATTAAATTCGGCCACCCTCACAGAAAATCAGATTAAACGTATAAAATATAAAAACGCCTTCTTTAGAAGTATGAACTATTCGAATCCCTTGTCAAATTTTCAAAACAAGTATGGTATAAATGAGGTCATTTCAGACTGACTCTGTATTAAATATGAAACGGGTTGCTTGATATTATATTTTTACTGAAGTGTTTAAAAATAATTTAGAATTTTAGATCAATAACCAATTAGTCGAATTTTACTAAATGTTCTTATAGGCTGTTCTTATAGTGACGTCATTCTGCGTACAAAAAAATATACCCACCATAGCTTAATTAAGTAAAAAAAATCAATAATAATTAGGCCCTTGCTAGCAAGTGTTGAAGGCGTGGCATCAGTTTGGGATTTGAAAGCAACTTATTCAGGATGACAAACAAACTCCCAAGTTCTTCAATCAGGCATTTTTTCGAAAGGTAACAAATCTTGAAGGCAACACCGGGAAGAACTGGGATGCATCATTACAAAAACGCTAATGAGAACTACAGCACCAAAATCACGGCGACTCAATGTTGCACAAGTTGTCGAACTTTTCTGACAAGAAACCACAAGGATTGAGGGAGCATTTCGCTCGCTAGCATCAGTCTTGTCACATTACACGCTAACACGGCTCCCATTAGTTTCTTTCAGGGACTGCAGTCGTAACGATATGCGGTTTCGCCAGGTATACCCCGGGTTCGAAAACTAATTGGTGGCAATCTATCACGCGAGCCGAGGCATCACAACAAGCTCGAAATCGATTGGATGTCGCGTGCGAACCGAAAATCTCGGATGCTTGTTTTAATCCAGATTTCAAATTTGCCCAACGAACTATTGAAGAGAAAATCGGCACTGCTTAAAGTTTAGTATTCCCTCTGTGATGCAAAGCCTTCCTCTCCAATGACTCCAATCGGGATCACTGATTGGACCTTGTCCTGGCTGGCATCATGAGACCTACCAGAAGTTGAGGAACCCCCAGTGGGCCAAATTTGTCCAACAACTTCAATGCCTGCTTGTTCTTCGGCGAGCTCAAATTACCCATCTTGATAAAGTCAGCAAGAAAAAACCTTCAAAAACCGCAGTGTCTTTCGCTGCAGTTAATTTTCGAGAACTCCCAGAGGGTTCATACAGCATTTTGGAAGATTCGCCCCAATTCCTCGCTACGCTGCATGATATACGAGGGTTGACTGCAAGTTTTTTTACATTCACAAAAATTAATGCTTACATTTCTGGCAAAACTACTAAGCAAACATAATTGGCATTTGGAATCGTTTGGCGTGCATATTAAATTTTAGTGCGGTATGATCTCAGCGAAATCCATAATGCACGTATCACGTAGACTGTATACGCACACATCCAGAATGAATAAAAGATTCGCAGTAGGCGATTTTTAATTTTCTGTGGTTCTTAAACTGATGGTAAAATAAATATTTTCGCGGAAGAGATCTTTGGGCGATCCAAAGCGTGGATGTTTGTCAATTTTTTTGTCCTTTATTTAAACGCCAAAGCATTTCCTCACTAAAATCACGTAGTTTAATTAAAATCCTCTACCACAGTATGTTTGCTTTAGTTTCTTAGTAGCTGTATTTAGACAACAGAAAAAGTCATGCCTACCCGGAGATTAACTTTCTTGGCGTTTCCCAAGTTTTAAGACAATTCTTTAACTATACCCTGGCAAAAACATTGCATTTGCTAATGAATGATATTCTATATTTTCTTCGCTTAAAGAGGGGTTGGACAATGAAAGTAACACCTGTAGCACACATTCCTGTACAGTATACCCATATCTTTATAGTATTGAACAACCATTAATGTTATACTGTACTTCATGGTTGGACATTTTTAAGCTGCTTTAGAGATATTGAAGATACGAATATGTACCTTCGAACTACAGTCTTCAGAAATGACCACAGATTCACTTATGTTCAAATCTGCTATAGGCCTATAAATGGTGGCAGTGGCGTAACAAATTTTTGGTGGGCCTCCCTGCAAGCCACCGATAGTGGGCCCTCTGGTAGGATTTCCGGGGTTCCAAGGTGCGGAGCTCCTGATCAGGTGTAGACCCAGATCATTGAGAGTCAATAATTTTGTATTATTGACAAAAAGTGGAGATATGGTAAAGACAAAAGTAAGTGCACTTGATTAACATTTCCAACTGTACTCACGAAAATTCAAATGTGGACTGAAGAGGACCCTTCCCAACAACCCTTTCTCCTACATGTATCTGTCATTAGTCTGACCAATGGTGGCAGTGATAATGTGACCAAGTCCTTTTATCCCAGAAATTCCAGAATGAACTGGAATTTCAATGGTGTGACTTAGGAGCCCAGATGTCCCAATCCCCCCTGAATGGCGACCATGTAGCCATTAACAAATTCTACACCTCAATTTTTAAGTATTTCAGTTTCTGGAAACAGAGTAAAGCTTCCACAGCCCTTCATGGTATGGTGAAACCCTGTTGGTATCCAAACCTAACTTTATAATAATCAGGCCAACTGCTGAAGCACATCCGAAGGGCACACTATATCTGATTGCAAGAAAAATTCAGCAATGACAGCAAACCTTACAGAATATCGCGACCCCACTTTATTGGGGTCGCAGCAAGGTCACAATTTACTTCCTAAACCTTCCAGTTTTCCCTAAACTGAACCTCTGCAATTTGTTAATCGCCCTGGTGGACTTGGCACGCTTCCATCACAGCAGCCAAAACATGTAAGAAGCAGCTAAAGCGATATGGTGGACCTACACATGAAACATTTTGGAGCAAACTTGCTGCTCAACTTCAACGTCGAAAAAAAAAATGTTTAAAAAAAATGTTTCTAACATTGTGGTTTCATTACATGGATTGGGCGCTGGCGCCCAGTGGCATCCAGCTCATTGCCAATCTCATGGAAATGCACGTTTAGCACGCATCTTTTACATGGCTACAGCTGACGACAAGCTGAAGCCATCATGAGCCAGACTGTCTTGAGCAAGCCATTCCCACCAGCTGTCTCTGCAGGGTCACTGGCAACCCCTTCAGAACCTCCAGACACCTTATTGGTTTTCGCAACGAAGGTCAAAAACCACCACCCACAATGAACCCAATGGCACGTCCAAAGGTGACCCTACCGGTCAAGATGTAACACTCACCAAAATTCCCATGCAGGAGCAGCAATGCCACGGCGAGGAGTCCAGCGCTGGACCACATTGTACTGACAAGAAGAAGTCGCTGTAGTGTCACTTAAATCCAATGGTCAGCAAGGTGGTGGTGCGCCAGCAATCCAGCAATCCTCCCAAATGGTACGGCGATACGCAAGCTCTGGGTCTTTCTATGTGCTTCTGGCTAGCGGACCAACCGGGCAGGCTCCATTTCCGTTTCCGGTCTGAGGACTTGGACGCTGTCGACCTGCGAGAGAAGACCGCACTGACTGCTGGGTGAGCGGAGGAGCGACTGATGGAGACACCGAGCAACCTAGCCTCGCTGTCCTCCACGAACACCGGAACGTTACTGGTTCATGTGCAGTGTTGCGCTATCGATTTTTCGAAGAGCAGCGGCCCGCCAGGGGGCGCCCGTGGCCGCATTTTTCACCAGCGCATGTCGACTCTTCCAGTCGGCGTTGGCTGTGACACGACCGGAAGCTTTACCTGTAACGTTCAAAATTTCAGAATGAGCATAACTATCTAGAAATTTTCTACACTGTTAATCAAAACTGTCAACACTATGCATATCGCACCTTGGCAAGAACAATGGCATAACTCAAAACTGCGTTTTTTTTAAGAAGAATGTATTAAATATAATTATAACGCGTGCTTGGAAATTGATTAGCCACTTTACGGGAGACATTTTTCTGGCTTAAATAGCTCAACTAAATTCATCATCCAATGTATTTAACTCGAATTTGACATACGTCACTGTTCTGGCCAGGGTGCGATATGTCGCGATGTAATGTTGATTATAAGCGAATTGTGTTTTATTCACGGTCAGTGGTGAGAAACAATCTGCACAACGTTTCGAGAGATGAATCTCGTCATCAGGTGCTAAAACTGAACAAATTTTTTTTGTTCCAGTGGAGCACTTATGGCCCTTATATATTTATATTTTTTATTTTTTACTTTTAATTTCTAACAAAACTTAGCACTCCTTTTGGTGCTCGCGCACCCATTGTATTTTAATTGTTTAGAACAAAAAAAAGTGTTCAGTTTTAGCACCTGATGACGAGATTCATTTCTCGAAACGTTGTGCAGATTGTTTCTCACCATTGACAGTGAATAAAACAAATTATTCGTTCATAATGCCGGTCTAATGTTGATTATCTTATAAACATGAAGAATATGTTTGGCGCATAAATCATAAATCAGCATAAAGCTGAAATTCAAGTCATCAGCTGTCAATGATGAGGCATTAGGTAATGTGAATTAAATGAACTCTATAGATTGATAAAAAAAGTAAACAATCTTGGAAGCTCATTGTTGAACTCGATTGAATTCAACTCACGTGTATCTACATGTGTACATGTACACTGTACATGTACCTGCAATTGAAGGATGACTGACACCATGTCACTCAAAAAACAAAACTGGTGCTGTACATGTATAGCAAATTGAACTGCAAAACGGTTTCTCTTGTAATTTGACTATATTTGAGTTGTGTAACTTTAGTAATAAGTCTGCTAGCGCGACGCACTCCAAAAAAAGAGCCATGTATGTTACTGTAACGTCATGGTTTTTTGCATATAGCCCAGACTAATGTCGTGCAACTGTCTGCAGACAATGCAAATATGGTCGTTCGATCATACCGCTGATGGGTTACGTGGACTGGTATGACAGATGGATTTTGCATCGAATCAGTCGTCACACATCAAAATTTGTCGAGATGCAATTGCGCAACGGTATCAATACTTTTGCTGAACATGACTAAATACATGTAAATAACAATCGTTCGCGACATTGTATCTAATAAACATTATATACATGTACATGTACTGTAGGTGTACACGTACTGCACTAGGCTTATTATAGGCGCATATACAGTACTGTACGTACAGTACATGTACATGCACATTATACAGTAGCTCATCTTTCAAGCAAACTTACCAATAATCCATAAGAAGCCAGCAGGGCCAGAATATCAATTAGAAATTCATGGTCTGGCTATGACACAATGTACATGTACATGTACATTGCAGATGCCCTCTGGTTGAGGTTTCATGACCGATAGCCTGACATCTCACTTATGCTTAGCATTCTATCTAGAGTTGAGTTTGCTGCGTGAAGACGAGGAAGAGCCGCTTGTTGTGCAACTCCACCTCATAAATTAAAATGTCAAGAATTTATGCAAACACGAAGGGTCCGGGGTCACAGGTTAAATAATCATTCAGAGAAAGGAAAAATCTGTTGAACAGAATAAACAAGGTCGACAGCAGGGACTCTGGAACAGAATGAATGAAATTCTTATCAGGCTGGCTGTCGTATAAAATTATGTGCAATTCAAATGTACCTGAATTGAAGATTGGAATGCCGAGTATGCAAATTCGAGCATTGCAACACTACCCTAATTTTTACAGGCCCGTAATCCATTCAAGTAAAATTTAAATTAAGAAATCACATGTTGGAAAATAATGTTTTGGGTTTCATAAAACCCTATTTTCATGCAACTCCACCGCTGTATACAAAACGTATTGACAAACAAAACCCATGGTGAAAAAGTTTGACAATATTTTATTTGCATAACGATTTTCAAATGTTGGAATGTCTATCGATTGGAGAAGAATGCAGCATGTTTAGTATGACGAACTGTCTTTGAGTCTTTTAAAGGACGTAAGAAGCAATTGATTGCTTTTTGCTTTTCTGAAGATGATAGAACAGAAACAAATTGAGAGATATTTTGTACAGTGTGATCATAAAGTCCCATCTCTATGAGAAAAAATACCTTACACATGTACGAGGACAATTCCAGAAAGAAGCTTTCATCTTGAACCGCAGATTTAATCTACCATCAACATGCAACGCCACCTGATCAATTCAGGTCATAGTCATTTTACACACAGATGAGACTTCACTGTACATGCTGTGCAATAAAGCGCACGTTGTTACCTGGTGGTGACATGTTGAAAAATATCTAGACAACTTTGCTCCAGAAAAAGGTCTTAAACCTTTCACCATAACATGGAGACTTTATGATCTCCCAGTATTATTTCTTTTCATTTTCGCGTTTTAAGGGTATACAAGTAGAACAAGCAGTGTACTTCCCACACTTGCAAAGACATTTACTTGTTCGCACGACAGTTGCTGCCTTGAGTGTATCACTGCCATTGGGGAGTATTACTGACATGAATTAGCTGAAAACGTGTTGTGTGGCGCAATGTCAGTACCGGTAAAGGGGGTACATGAAATTCGCACACTTCAGCTGTTGGCCAATACATTTTCAACAGGAAAAACCGTTTTCCGCCCGACTTTTCTGGATTTCTTGGTGTTCCTTGAATCCATTCATCATTGCCAAAAATCCCTTCTAGGGCGAGGTCATTGGGTCAAGTGCCACATGTATCACTCGCGTGCCTCGCCTGAATAACAGCTGCTAAGATGGCAGATGGCGCAAGAACCTCATCAGATCGGAAGGCAAGAAAGCATGATGAAGTCCAACTATTGTCGAAAAATGGAAACTTCAAGCTCCCTTTGACATGTACATGTACATGTATACGACTTAAGATTGAGACGACTTCAGTCCCTGCAATTGTCAGTAACGAGCCTATACCTGTAATGTACATACAGTGTACATGATACTGCATTAAATAGTCCCCACTTAGCAGCCAATTTGCATGCGATATTAGTGGTTTTCAGACAATGGCAGTGATTTGTAAACAGCATTTGTTTGAGAGAAAAAACTGAGATTAAATACTTTACATTCTTTACAGCATTTGTTTGACATTGAAAGGTGATGATGTTACACTTTCATCGACATGCAGTACATGTACTGGTACATCATATTCAAAAGAAAAGTTGTAACTCACACAAAACGTAACAAGTAACTCATGTGAGAAATTGTTTCGGTTCATGTTATCAAAACCATGTACATGTACATGTACTTAAACCCCAAATACAAACTATTCCAAGCATGTGTTACACAATTTCATGTTAGAAGCACGAAATTGGCATACCTATACATTGTAATATACTGTTCTGAGCACAGTACCGGGCGAGTGACTAAGTGTACTATATATTTTTAACGTTAATTTTGATGACCTTTTGGTTTCCACATTTCACTGACCTCTCAGCGCATCATGACAGCGTACGCATGCCTGCCTATGACTCGCTTCCATGTACAGTGCCAATGCAAGCTGAAGACAGTCAACTGTATAAGTTATTCAAACAGCGTTTCACGAGTCTTAATAGGGCAACAGTCAATTTCAAAGTAAGCACGTTGACAAGCTGAAGTTCACCTTACCGGGCTCAAGGACCGACTCCCCGACCTATGATTTGGATTGGATGGGCTAGAGGACATGCTCAAAGAGGCGGAAAAAAACGCTGTCACATCGAGTCACCAGCGTGGCGCTGGGATGTTTGCCGAACATGCAAATGTCGTTAATTACGTGGCCGCGAAAGAGAAAGACGTCTTAATGCAAATGCACGTGCCAAGTGTAGCGCGTAACGAAGCATCTCAAGATGGATATTAGAAAATAAGTTGCAGATTCTTCCGCACGGGCGCCCCAAACGTGACTTGTCACCACGTTTCCTGCACCATCCCCGAAACTTGTCAGCAGCCAATTAAGCTGGATATTCCCATATTTAAATTAGGAAGTCGTAGCGTGAACTCATCGCTCGACGCAGTGGTGGATGCAGGATTAATAACGAGAGTGTATATGTTTTAAAAAACCACTCGTCGATGATGGTAGATCACCAATAATGCGTTTTAGTCAGTTCTTAAGAGTGAAGTGAAGAAACGGCAAGAAATATAATTAGCGCATGTTTCTGACATGGGCCAATGTGTTAATTATAAGAGCTATATTCTGCAAAAATAACATTGGATGTATATTGTTGTACAGCCTCTTCACGTGGGACATACCGTAATTCCAAAGTAGGACAGTAGACAGGATGTCAGAAAACATGAACTGAAACTGAAAACGAAAAGTGTGACGTCGGCCTTGACCTTCACGTCACCAAATTCCGGAC